>VFSX01000013.1:503000-573000 GCA_016618255.1 Chlamydomonas sp. UWO 241 | reverse complement strand
CAGGGGGGGTCCACACCAGCTTCCGCCAGCTTCCGCCAGCTTCCGCCAGCCTCCGCCAGCTTCTATCGCTCCAGCGTATCCGTTATCAGACTTTTCAGGTCTGAACGGGGACACCACACCACCAGGAGTGTGGACCCTCCAGTTCACACTTTCCAGGCAGTTTCAGGGTTGTCTCTCCTGATGTGTTTTGCTGTGTTCTCCAAGGAGATTCAGATGACATCGGTCCCATATCAATCCGTGAAGGTCGCCCAAATCCCTAGGTGAGCACTTCATGCACCGTAGGGAGCACGCGGGCAGTTTTGGGGGTTTGAGAAAAGATGCCCCACCCCAATTACCCCAGCTAATTTCTGAGAGTGGATTCCTGCTCATCTCATCAAGGCAGTTCCAATGGTGGTCTTCCCATCGAAATTGGCCCAATGGAAAGAAAGTTCCCGACCCCCATCGGGGCCTCTGAACAAAATCTGCCCCCCCCCCCATTTCGCCAAAAAAGCAGGGTTGGGCTGGGCCCTCAGCTGAGGGGGGCGGGCAGGAAAGTTATGAACAGACACTATGTCGAATTATTTTGAATTTTCACACCGGACCGGTGCCATGCCCTTCCCCTCCCTAGATGAGGGAGAATTCCACTCAAACAAAATGGGAATTGGGGGGGAGGGGCTCAGGACAGTTTCTCAAAATTTTCATGTAACTTTGTATTCTGACATCTGTTTGACACAAGAGTCAGTGCGCTGGATTCCTCTCGTCAAGAGGAGTCCAAATCCACCTTCACATCCCCCCCACACACAATACATATTGCAGTGGTGTGGGGGTGTGAGAGGTTCCACACCGGGCGATTGGTCTGGATCACTAGTTCACACCCCATCAGAGCCAGAATGCTTTGCAGACCTCCGGCTGGGATGGGGAAGGACGCGATGGATTTGTCTCACGACAGGGATGCCAAATCCATGGTCATTCATGTGGTTCATTGTTGGGAGGGTGTGGAAGGGACCTTTGTGTGTGGCAGTGGTTCCGTTAAGGATCTTGGGAAAATTATGGCTCAACCCGGTCTCACGCTCATTTCGCCAATCTTAACCCGACGGAGGCGAATTTTGGCGGGAAAGTGTGAAATGCCGATTTTCACACTTTTCGGAATTCGCGCAATTCGCGCCGAAAGTGCACTTTATCGGGTTGCGGGTTGGCTAACGGAACACTGGTGTGTGGGGCTGCACTGGGGCGTGTGGCTGTCTTCTGAGGCCCGTTTCAGGAACATGAATGGGTTACACAGCATCCCAAATAGTGCGATGAAATGGGAACGATGTCACGCTGCCCACCAAGTTTCAGCTCCGGCAGATGAGGTCTGGGTGTACTGGGCGGGTCCAGGCCCGTTTGGAAAATAATGCAACGTTGGGTCTGAAAAAAATACGATTCTGCCCCCCCCCCCCCCCCCTGGTCGGGCCCAAAACTGTAGCTCAACCTCGGCCGTAACTGTTACGGGAGATACGGGAGAGCCTTGCCCAGAACCCAGTCACTCAGAAAAGTGTGAAACGCTGCCGCTGCTGAAAATGTGAATCAGCGCCCTCCAGGCCCCTGCTGTGCTGGGGCTGGTGTGCGCCTCGCTGGCTGTAGCCTTTTGGGGTCTTGTGTTTCTACTCAGGGTTGCTCCCGTTGTGTTATGCATAAGACGACGACGACCAAGACCCCGCAGCGCTCGAAGATGCACCACAGCGTGCCTGAATCAGGCGAATCAGGCGAATTAATCAGGCGAATTAATCGAGCGAATCAGGCATCTGGAAGGACCAGGGAGGAGAAGAGGCTTTCAGACCCCACACTACGGTCGACCAGTCTTTGCGTCAGTTAGCCTTTGCTTCACTACTAGGAGACGGTGCTACCTGTGCTGCCGTCTTGCTCGAGGGAGAGGCTTTAGGAGCTGGTGCACTCTGAGTCTGGCCTGGGTACCTGCGTCCTGGTCGGGCGCGACGTCGCTGGGCTCGGTCGCCATTTGGGCACACTGACACACAGGTGAGGTGAAAGCTGGGGGGGGTATTCTAGGCCTCAACTCCCCGCCCCGCCTCAGGAGAACCCAGGCGGGCCGCCTGGGTCCTCCGGGTTAGAAAGTGTGAATATCACACTTTCCAACATTCGCTCCCTGGCCTGGCGGCTGGCGGCGGCTGGCGTCGCGGCCCTTCCTCGTGGGTACGTGACGCTCGGGGTTACTGGGGCCTGAATTGCTGGCCTGGTTGCTGGAATGGGGGTGTGGAGCAGGTGTGGAGTGGCCCTAGGGCCCTAGCCAGGGCCGGCCCTGGCACCCTGGCGAAAAAGGTCGCCCCACTCGGCACCTCACAACGCACATCCAATCCCACGCGAACGCCCTGAACCCCTGCCCTGAACTCATCATGGTACCAAAGCCACCGCGCACCCCGGCTCCAGACACGCTCCACAACATCGTGACGCGTGGCTTCATGGCGGTACTAGGCTTGGGTGCGCTGGTAGTAGTGGCGGACCCCGGGAGCGTCAAGAGCTATGAGAACGAGGTGGAGTACGCCAAAGCGAATGGCAAATTGCTCATGGGGCGGGCGCCGCACAGGTGCAACGACCGAGTTGAGGACTTCGTGCAGGTGCGGGCCCGCAAGCTGCGCATGCGTCGCGGCCACGCTCGTGGGCGGGTGGCTTTGCCATGCGCGCCATGCGTCGCCATGCAGCCATGCGGCGTGCTGTGTATGCACGTGCAAGCCTGCACGCCCTGCCTGTGAACACCATCATGCGTGCTTGAACAGGCCATCGCCGGCGAGGAGGGCTCGATCTTCCGGGATGCATGGCCCACGGTGAAGCTGCTGGGTCGCTGCATGCTCTCCAGCAAGGGGTGAGTGCGCAGCAGGGGCCGACTGGCCAGGGACGGGGTTGTACGCCTGCTGCAGTACGTGCACCGCATGCTGAAGCATACTCACACACTGGCTCTGTCTGCATGCACGCTGGCAGGCAAGAGCCCGCAGATCCGTATCAGGTGCTAGGGGCGTGGAACCCCTGCTGGATCGACCCCGAACTGCGAGCGAGGCAGAGGGAGAAGGCGGCGTGGGGCAGCTCATCATCATCAGCGTAGAAATTGGGTGGTGTAGTGCCCGTAAGTATGCACTGCAAGCTGGTGGGTGGCAGAATAAGTGGCGGGTGGCTCGCGATGCGATTGAGAGAGGGGTTGACGCGTGTCTACGCAGATAGGTGGCTGTGACACCTGTGCTGGCTGGCGATGTAAAGTAAACAACCGCGAGCAACCCCTCCCTCCTGCGTGAGGCCGACTCGAACTGCCAACCCCCTCTCCTGTGTGCGGCGCTGTGCCTCTTGATAGAAATCAGCGGACGCTGGTGGGAGGCAAGGGGCGGCAGAGACACGGAGTGTTACAAGGGATCGGGCGTGCAAGATCTTGGTGCTGCGGGTGGGGTGCAGAGCGAGCCCTCGGGCTGATGCAAGGCTGGGGCACGCAGGCACCAGACTGCAAGGACAACCTCTCTCTCTAACCTGGTGGGAGGCAAGGGGCGGCAGAGACACGGAGTGGCTCATGCCATAGACCTCCGGAACCAAGAGAAAGTCCACACCTGCTACAATCAGGGGGGGGAGAGCTGCAGCCACAACTGGGGAGGGGAGAACCCTAATCAACTAGGGCCATGCACGGCTGGCGTGCCGAATGATTCAGTGCCTGCAGCACTGAAACTTATCACTCCCACGCGGCACGATAGCCAACGCAAAAATTAACTTAAAAGAAAATCAGATCATGCCCATGTGCTTGCGGCACCACTCAAACTTAACCGTAGGCAGTGCCTTGGTCAGAATGTCTGCCACCATGCGGGCAGTAGGGATGTACTCCATAAGCACGTCCTTGCGCATCACGCGCTCGCGTGCAACGTGGTGCAGCACGTCGATGTGCTTGGAGCGGCTGGAGCCCCCCGGGTTCTTGAGCATAGCGAGGGCGCCCTGGCTGTCGCTGTAGATCAGCATGGGGCGCAGCGGGATGCCCAGCTCGGGGAAGAGCTGAATCATCCACTGCGCCTCGCCGATGACGGCGCCGGATGCCTGGTACTCGGCCTCCGTGGTTGAGCGCGAGACCGTCTGCTGCGTGGTCGACTTCCAGGAGACGGCGGTGCCGTTGTAGGTCACCACGAAGCCGGTGGTAGAGCGGCGCGTGTCGACGCAGCCAGCGTAGTCGGCGTCGTCGTAGCCCTTGACGGGCTTGGAGCCGTCGGCGGATGGGCCGTACAGAAGGCCGAGGCCGGCGGTTCCGCTCAGGTAGCGCGGCACGCTGAGCGCGGCCTGCATGTGCTGCGGCGTGGAGCAGCTCATGTACCTTGAGAGCTTGTTCACCGCGTACGTGATGTCGGGCCTGGTGCAGTTGGACAGGTAGAGCAGCGAGCCGACGAGCTCTGCAAACTGGCTGGTTCCGAGCAGGTTGTCGCTGTCCTTGCGTAGGATCTCCCCGACGCTAAGGGGCACGTCGCGCGTGCGGCACTCAGACAGGTTGAACTTGAGGAGCAGCTGCTTGGTCAGCTCAGCCTGCGTCAGAAGGATGGTGCGGCTCCCACGGTCCCTCGTGATCGCCATGCCCAGGAACTGCTTGGCGCAGCCCAGGTCGCGGCACTCGTACACCTTGGTCACCTGCCCGACGACCTCGCGCACGCTGCCCGTGCGGCCGATGACAAGCATATCGTCCACGCACAGGAGCAGGTAGACGTAGTCAAAGCGAGACTTGGCAGGGCGGATGAACAGGCAGGGATCGGCGACGCTCGGGACGAAGCCGAGGTTGGTGAGCGACGAGAGGATCTCCTCGTACCAGACCTTGGGCGCCTGACGCAGACCGTAGAGGGCCATAAGCAGGTGGCAGCCCATTGACGAATCGCCGTCATGGAAGAGTGGCGGCTGCTCGATCCAGATGTTCTCCTTGAGCCGGCCGTTGAGGAACGCGTTGCGAACGTCGATCTGGTGGATCTCGAGGTCGTGGTCGGCAGCGAACGCGATGAGACAGCGCAGCGTGGTGTACTTGGACACGGGCGCGAAGACCTCCGCGAAGTCGATGCCTGGGATCTGACGGAAACCCTGGACGACTAGCCTGGCCTTGTAGCGCTCCAGGTTGCCGTGCTCGTCGTACTTCCGCTTAAAGACCCACTTCACGGGCAGCAGGCGCTGGCCGGAGGGGATGCGCGCCTTGTTCCACGTGAGCTTCTCGACAAGGCTGGCGTACTCCTCGTGAATTGCCTCCTCCCAGAGAGGCCAGTCCTCGCGTGACTGAGCCTCCTTGAGGCTGATCGGGTCCGGGTCGTTCTTGGCGATGAACGACACAACGCCACTGAGCTGACCGCCGTAGGACTTGCCAGACCGCGTGGTCTTGGCTGCCTGGGGAGCGAGTGCATGCATGGGAGACGGAGGAGACGAGCCGGGCGGCGACTGGACGGGCTGAGCGGGCGGGGCGGGCGGGGGAGGGGAAGAGGGCGGGGAGGGGGACGAGGAAGCAGGGAGGGGGACGAGGAAGCAGCCGGCTGCTGCACAACAGCCTGCCCCCCAGACGACTGCTTCTGAGGCGAGTCGTCGTCGTCGCCGTCGTCGTCGGACGCGTTGACGAGGTCGGGCATGCGGTCGTCCTCGTTCTCGGTGCAGCCTGGGCAGAGCCATTCCCCCTCGGGAACGCTGTCAAGCGCCGGCTTGAGGCAGCTGAGGTGGTAGCCGTTGCCACAGGGGGTGCCATCGGGCTTGCAGCCGTCGCAGAGGAGCATGACAGATGGGTAGGCGCTGTCGGGCGAGTGGCAGACGAAGCAGCGCTCGCCGTCCTCCTCCTCGAAGAGCCCGCGGTAGGGAATAGAGGTGGCGGCGCGGTCGCCCTCGATGATGCGGACCTCACGCTCTACGGTGATCTTGCCGCTCTCGGGGTGGTAGATGCGGTACGCGGGGGTGCCGGGCTCGTAGCCGACGAAGACGCCCTTGATCGCGCAGGGCGCCAGCTTGTTCTTGGGGAAGCCGTAGACCCAGGTGGGCGAGCCGAAGACGCGGATTTTGGACAGATTGGGCTCCTCTCCCGTGAACAGGCGGTAAGGCGTGTCGCTGAGGACGGAGTAGGCGCGGTTGCGCGTGTAGTTGCTGGCACGTGCAGCCTCGCCCCAAAGCTCGGAGGGTAGACCTGAGTCGGCGAGGTTGGCGTGCACGCCGCCGAGCAGCGTGCGGTTCCTGATCTCGGCGCGGCCGTTGGTCTGCGGGCTTGAGCGCGTGGTCATCTGCTTCTCGATGCCCTTGTCGGAGAAGTATGGCAGCAGGTCGCCCATGTACTCGGTGCCGCCGTCAGACCGAAACGCCTTGACCTTGTTGCCGGTGTATGTCATCCAGTTGTTGAGGCACTTCATGACTGCAGCGGGCGCGTCGCTCTTGCTCTTGAGGATGTCAACGTGGCACAGGCGCGAGAAGTCGGCGGTGATGGTGGAGATGTACTTGCCACTGCAGTGCGCGACGACGGGGAAGGGGCCGCACAGGTCCGCATGGACAAGGTAGGCAGGTGCAGCCGCGCGGCTGCTCGACACTCGGTACGGGAGGCGCTTGAGCTTGGTCTCGAGGCACGTCACGCACGGGCCCTTCTCCTTGGCAGCCAACAGGTCTGCAGCCGTGCAGCCCAGGTTGGAGACGCGGCCGGACTTGGCGAGCTTGATGAGGCCGTCGTAGTTGGCGTGGCCCATGCGCCGATGGAGCAGCTCGCCGGCCGACGCTTTGCCACTTGAGACGTTGCTGTCGGTCAGGGCCATCACCATGCCGCGGTTGTCGGACAAGTGGAGGTTGGTCACAGCCCACAGGCCGTGTGACTGGTCCGTCGTGTGCACGATGACAGAGCCCCTGAACACGAAGTTGGCGCGTTCCGGCGCGGCGATCAGCGTCGCGCCGACCTTGTTGAAGAGCCTGGAGGAGATCAGGTTGGCTCAGAGCGCAGGCGCAACATGCACGTTGACCAGCTTGACCGACCTGGGTGCCCCGTTGACGATGGTGACGATGGTCACGTCGCCGTAGCCCTTGATCTCGAGGCCTCTCGAGCTCGTGTCCGCCGTGCTCATGAACGTCGGGCGGGTGACGGGCACGTAGTTGTCGACCACCTCCTCGCCATACGCAAGGTGGGACGTGCAGGCAGAGTCGATAAGCCACGTCTTGGGGTCGCGCGGCGGGTCGAGACCAGGCGCAAAGGATGCCGCGACCATGCACGCGAACCCCGGGGGCTTCGGCGCGCTAGACTTGTCGTCCGACGACTTGTGCTTGAGGGCCATCGAGAACCTCTGGCGAGTGGCATCGTTCCACTTGTGGTTGTTGGGGCACTCGCGGAACATGTGACCCGGCTCCTTGCAGCCGTAGCAGTAGAGGCCGGACGATGGCTTGAAGCCGGACTGCGTGAGGTCGCGGTTGCCAGAAGACGAGGAGCCGCTCGAGTGGTGGCCGCGCTGGTGGCCGGACGACGAGGAGCCGCTCACGTAGTGGCCGCGCTGGTCGCCGCCACGGCGTCGTGGCGCCGGCCTGCGTTGCTCGAGGAGACGAAGCTGACGGAGCCGACAGGTTTGCAGATCTTCGTCTCAGCGTCGAGGAGGATGGCCGTCGCGGTGTCGAGGTCGAAACCGATACCATCGGCACCACCGTGCGAGATCATGATCTTCAAGAAGTTGTAGTCTGAGTGAAGCCTGGCCAGGATGTACTCGAGCAGCAGGTTCTCGTCGATCTTGATGCCGACGTCCATGACGCGCTCGCGGAGGACCATCACGCGGTTGATGTACAGCTCGACTCCCTCGCGTGGCAGCTGCCTGACTTCAGCCAGGTTCTGGAGCGACGCGGATCTGTTGCTCAGGGATTTCTTGGTGTGCGCGGCGAGCAGGCTGCGCCACATCGTAATGGCGGTCTTGAAGCGAGGGGTGTAGGCGTCCTGCTGTGGCTGCTTCATGCAGATCAGCATGATAGCGCGAGCGTGCTTGTCGTGTGCCGGGATGGGGTACGCGTCAGCAGGTCCATCGCCGTCTGCATACTCCATGACCTTGTTCATGTACTGGTCCAAAGTGAAGTGGAGGAGCAGCTGTGCGCTCCACTGACGTAAGTTGTCGCTGCCGAGCTTCTCGATTTGCGCGTACTGGCTTATCGCTGGAAGCTTGCCCGATGGCGCGACGACTGCAGCGACGGGATCAGGTACTGCATCAGCCATATCGGTGGCTCGGGGAGAGGCGCGTAGACGACGCGCAGGGGGGGTAGGTCGCGCAACACCTGACGCGTGTTAGGGTTGTTGCGCACCACAACGAGAGGCCACACGGACAATCTCGTGAAGACAGGGCACGTAGGCGGCCGAACTTGGCGGGCCTAACGGCGTGCAGAAGTGTCTTGATCGTTCACAGGGACGTCTGTTGAAACGTCGAACTGGGACTCGTGTGTCTCGCCTTGCCGGGCGCAGAGGTTAGCGGTGTAGGGGCCCAATGACCTGATAGGAATCAGCGGACGCTGGTGGGAGGCAAGGGGCGGCAGAGACACGGAGTGTTACAATGGATCGGGCGTGCAAGATCTTGGTGCTGCGGGTGGGGTGCAGAGCGAGCCCTCGGGCTGATGCAAGGCTGGGGCACGCAGGCACCAGACTGCAAGGACAACCTCTCTCTCTAACCTGGTGGGAGGCAAGGGGCGGCAGAGATACGGAGTGGCTCATGCCATAGACCTCCGGAACCAAGAGAAAGTCCACACCTGCTACAATCAGGGGGGGAGAGCTGCAGCCACAACTGGGGAGGGGAGAACCCTAATCAACTAGGGCCATGCACGGCTGGCGTGCCGAATGATTCAGTGCCTGCAGCACTGAGACTTATCACCTCTACATCTCTGCTCCAAACCCGCCGCCACCAAAGTAGTCTTTGTTTGCGGCCGTCGCCTGCTTGTTCTCCTTTGTGAGCTTGGGACACGCGGTCGCGCGGTGTCCGAGACCGCCGCAGATGGCGCAGCCCTTGACGCCGCTAGCTTCCGCCAGCTTCTCCATCTCCTCCAGCGGGTCGTCGAGCGCGAGCAGGAAGTGCGGCACACGCTGCTTAGACTCCTTGAGCAGGTGCTTCAGGTCGAGCAGGATCGTCTCGTCGGTGAAGCGCGTGTTGATAAACGTCGTCGCGACACCCGTCTTCCCGCAGCGCCCCGTGCGCCCGATTCTGTGCACGTAGTTTTCGATCTCGTCGGGCATGTCGTAGTTGATGACTTGCTGGATGTCAGGGAAGTCGAGGCCCTTGGACGCGACGTCAGTCGCGACGAGCACGTCAGCATCGCCCCTCTTGAACGCGTCGATGGCGTCGGAGCGCTCGCTCTGATCCTTGTCTCCGTGCACGGCCACGGCCTCCACGCCCTGCACAAGAAGGAACTCGTGCACAATGTCGACGTCGATCTTGTTTGCGCTGAACACGAGCACCGGCGGTGCAGTCTTCTGCAGGCACTCGAGCAGATACTGCAGCTTCTGCTCCTCCTTGACGTACTCAACCTCCTGGATGATATCCAGGTTGACCGCGCCCGCCCTGCCAACGTTGACCTCAATCGCGTCGACGAGCGCTGACTCAGCAAACGACTTGATCGTCGCAGGCATCGTCGCGCTGAACATGAGCGTCTGGCGCTGGCCCTTGAAGAACGACATCACGTCGCGCACCTCCTCCTCGAAGCCGCCGTCGACCATGCGGTCAGCCTCATCAAGGCACAGGTACCTGCAGATGTCGAGGTTCATGCGCTTCTTGTGCAGCAGGTCCTTGAGCCGTCCGGGCGTGGACACCACCATGTGCACGCCCTGGCGAAGCATCTCGTACTGGGCCTTGGGGTCGACGCCGCCCATGCACAGCATGATGCGCAGCTCGGGGTAGCCGTCCTGCTGGAGAGCCTTGCAGTACTGCTCCACGATCTCGTGCGTCTGGCGCGCGAGCTCTCGCGACGGGCAGATGATGAGCCCGACGGGCCCCTCCGCGCGGATGAGCGGCAGGCGCATCTCCTCCTGCAGCGTGCGCAAATCAGTGGGTGCGCGTGTTGCTTCTCAGAGTCTGCGCCTGGTCAATGTGCGATGGACAGGCGGACAGACGGACGGAAAGACAGGCACGCATGCCTGTACCAATGCACCCAACCCCGCCCCACACGACCCCACCCCACCCCACCCCACCTGCAGAGCGAGGCAGATCATGGGGATGGCAAATACGAGCGTCTTGCCACTCCCGGTGAACGCGATGCCGATCATGTCGCGGCCCGAGAGCGCGACAGGCAGGCCCTGGATCTGAATCGGCGTCGGCTTCTTGATGCCCTTGGACTCGAGCACTTTCAGGATAGCGGCGGGCAGCTTCATGTCCTGTGAGGTTCAGCAGGCAAGCAAGGTGGGTAAGTGCGTGCTGTGTGGCTGCGTTACCCCCCCCCACACACACACACACATAGGGCCTAGGGCCTCACTTTGCTATCTTCCAGCTGATAACCCAGCTGCTAGCTAGAGGCTACACAGACAGGGGGGACAAGTCTCAGGGTAGCGTGCCTGAACCCCCAAGCGTGCGTGCCTCCCAGCACACACACGGCATCCCCCAAAGCGGCCAAAACGCATACATGCTCAGAAAATAAATACTGGGATTCATTTTTTGGGGTCGTGAGGGTCAGATGCAGCGCTCTGCGCCGTAATTCGCTTGCCCATATGTCAAATATGAAGGTGTTGTCAGGGGACGATGCTGGGAGGATGTGCCCTCGAGAGACGGCAAACCGCGGAGCAAGCTGGCTCGGCCTCAAGACCATTTTCCACCACCGTTTCTTGGAGACGAGCCATTCCGCCCCGCATTTCTCCATGTTTCCAGTGCGCGGGCAACCCTCGACGAAAGCTTCATATTTGAAAGAACGACAAGCGAAATACGTCGCCAAACGGGCACACGACGTGAAACAGCTTTAAAACCCAACTGCATTCACACCTGGAATGACGTGATTGGCGGTGGGATCTTGTTGCCGTCAGTGACGATGCGGAACTTGTCGCGCGTCTTCTGGCACTCGTCCTCAGTCATGATGCGGTACTTTACGGGCGGCTTCCACCCGGTGTCCAACGCCGTGGTATACACCACGTCCTGCGGGTGGTTTTGAACATGTGGGTGGATGAGGCGAGAGGACCGGGCCCGGTGCACCATGCACCATGCATGTAGCCGCTGCGACGCAGCTCCTCTGTGCATCTACATCCGAGCGTGCGTGCGCACCGTCGCCAGCTCCTTGACCGCCTTCAGTGCCTGCTTCTGCAGCACGTGCTTCAAAATGTCCGCTTCCTCCTCCAACTGCCTCCTCTCCTCAGTCTGAGCCGGCTCCTCCAGCCGCTTGCGCGCGGCAGCGAGCAAGAGCGACTCCTTGGGCCGGGTCAACTCGCCCAGCGCAGGCTCCACCTCGTCTGCGCTCGCGAGGTCTTCCGGCTCTACCGACACGGCCTGCTGGCGAGGGAGGTTGTGGGGTCTGTCGGTATCAGGGGGGATCCAGCCCATGGCCTGCAGGTAACATACTAGGGTACATGCATGCGCGGCCTCCATGTGCCCATGCGCCCATGCGCTAAACACTCACCCGCCCGCCCGCCCGCCCAACCAGCGCCCGGTACTTGGCCGCCTCCTGCTCGCGGCGTTTCGCAAGTGGCACGTACTCCTCATACCTGCGCCGTGCATGCCGTGGGGTGAGCCAGCGGCGTCCGATGTGGCGAGAGAAGAACATACACCCCAGCCACGCCCCCCCCCGCCCCCACTGCGGCTGCTTACTCGTCATCCTCAAGCGCCAGTTTCGCCTTCTCTTCCTCTTCGTCCACCCTGCGGTAGCGTTTCCTTTCAGGAGCGGCGCTCGTCCCCGCCTCCGCATGGCTGCCCGCCCGCTCGCCATTGTCGCCGTCTTGGACCGGCATGGTGGCCACGAGGCGTGACCACGAGGCGGTTCTTCAGAGTCCGAGTGGGCTTCCACATGCGCGCACCATGCGTTGTGTGCAACCCATGCCCACACCAAACTTCATTACCTTCAACCCCCATTCACCCCCATTCAGATTCAGAGAAAGCCAGCAGGGAGCAGACCAAGAGCAACAAGCGCGAGCGCAAGCAGAACAAGAACAAGCAGCACAAGCAGCCCGACGGCTGGACGACAGTTGGCGGGGGAGAGCTTGCGCTCGTCCCATGCCCATGGGAACGGGAACCCATGTCCCATGGGAACGAGTTAGGGGCGTGCCGCCTCAGTGATTGTCGAGTGTGGACATGGACTCGCATTGCCGCACCTGGCTCTCAGAACCGTGCGTCGTAGCCTTTGCGGTTCGTCACGACGGGGGACTGTGCTGGGGGGCTGTGTGTGATCGCCTCGCTGGCTGAGTTTTGGGTCTTGTGTTTTTACTCAGGGTCTAGGCGCCCCCGTTGTGTAATGCAAACGACGACGACGACCATTCACCTTCATTACCTTCACCTTAGTTTTTCTGGCTCTGATTTTGCCTTTCCAGGGGGGGGAGCCATGTCGGGCCCCGCCTGGCTGTACCTCAGTGTTTGTCGAGTGTGGATCCGGAACTGGGCTTGACTGGCTCTGACTGGCTCTCAGAATCGTGTGGGCAGTATTATTTTTTTTGCGTTTTCTGTAGTTCACAACAGGGAACTGCGTTGGGTGGTGGTGGTGTGATCATCTCGCTGGCAAATGAATTTAATTCATATTCAGACAATCTCGGGTGTGGATGAAGTCAAGAACCCTCACACATGCCTCCGTTGTGACGGACCACAGGAGCAAGGGCCTCGAGTTCGTTGCTTACGGCTGTACATGTGCCTCACCCCGGGCAGCTGGCCACAGTGGATAGAGTTGGCAGGGGCGGCTCCGGCGCGTGGGCAGCAGCGGCAGCGCTGATGGGTGGGACACAGCTGGGCAATGGGCAGCAGGGCATTCGGGATTGGAGGCATGAAGCCGATGAAGGCGCTCAGTGCGTGTGAGCCCCGTGGTGGCGGCTGGCAAAGAGCGAGCAATTGTTTCGGAGCCTACAACTGAGTGTACCTGGCTGCCACGCCTGGCAATTGGGAAGGTCTCCCCTCGCCCTCATCCGCATCCTCCACTTGCCCCCCCCCCCCCTCCTCCCTGTCCTGGCCGGGATCCCGCCTACACTTGGCAAGACCTCGGTACCATCTTTGAGGCGTAGGCTGCTCCCGCGGCTGCTCCTCACACTGACCAGGCTTCTCACATCACCCAACTCCTGCTGAGGATTCTGTCGTGCGAGCACACATGTCGGGCAAGTTTGGCCTGCTGTTGGGAATGTCGGAGTTCATCTCGATTACTAGTGCTGTCCTGCAGTACGAGCGTGGCTGCAGTGCTGCCTCCTCGAGACGCGACGTAGTACCCAATGTGCTGCTGGCCGGCTTCTGGGTCCGCAGCTTCACCTCACGTGCTGATGCCGCCATGTCCCTGATGCCGCCATGTCCCTGAACAACGGCGCGAGTGAGACCTGGGCCCAGTGGCGTGTGTGCATGCCTATAGCCAGCCAAGGTTGCCTCGTGCTGCCTCCGCATGATGTGTGGTCTGCCCTACGCGTCCCACCTTTCCACGACCCCCGCCTCGTGGCTGCTCACCCAATTCTCTCTTGCACTGCGCAAGGTCCCCAGCCTTTTTTTCCACAGTGGCTCTCACAGCACACTCTGATGATCATGAGCACGGCGTGCACATGGGGGTCAGCGAGCAGCGTTGCTCAGGATGGCGGTTGTGGGGGACAAGGATACAGACGAGCCACAGTCGTAAACACAACAGTGCCCTCCTGTCTAGCTGAACTCAGCAAGCAAACCACTGCAGTTGTGCCAATGCATTGGCAGGCCCTGCTCTCTTGCTCCCCCACCCACCCACTCCACCTCATACTTCTAGGAAACACGATGGCCACAACCAAGCCCTTTTCCCACGGAAGATTCTTGCCATCAACTCATCACTCATGCCGTGCACTTCTGCATCACGATCGCAAAGATCGTGCAGCACAGATCAGGGCCCAGCTGCCTCAGCTCGTCGCGTACGCCGCGCTCCATCCCATCGTCACCGACCGAGGGTGCAGCAGGGAGCATAATAGCTCGCTCCAGCTCCTCCCTTGTCATGCCCCTCAGCCTGCCGAGGCACACGTCGCGCAGCTCATTCAGGTGTAGGCAATCTGACAGCACAAGCCAACGGATGACAAAGGTGCGGGGATTTGTAGGGTTTGAAGACAGTTCATCGACATTCTCCTTGACAAAGGCCACCAGTCATGTGAGCAGCTTGGTGAAGCCGCACTTGTGCACCACTGGTATCAGCGTGTAGACGCTGCCCAGTGTGAGGGCGTGAGGCTCGTACTGTGGGTACAGGTCGCTCAGGATGTAGATCCATGCTCCGAGGCTGCCGTCGCCCTGAGCGAGCGTGTGCAACGTGGAGGTGATGCTGCTCAGTCAAAACAAAATGTGCGGCCCTGGCTGCGCACGTCACACACACAGGAGCAATGCAACTTGTGCACACCAGGATTGGGTCGCTGCCTTTGGCGTCCTCCAGGAACCCACGGAAGAAGGGCGAGGACGCCTGGAGGAACTGGCTGACTGTAGGCATCTTCACCCCGCACTGGAGCTCCAGGGTCGCATCGCAGGGCACACCACCTGCGGTGTTTAGTTTACAGTTTGCAGTACGCACCCTTGGGGCATGGGATTGAGGGAGCTGCCTAACAACCTGCGGTGTACAGCACATGCGCTCAATTATGGACATTGCATACATTGCACACCTTGGCAGAAAGAAACACCTGTGTCCAGCTGGAACCTGTCCCCGTGCTCCACCGTATCGTCGACCGTTATGTGCACGACCTGGCAGAAAGAAACACCTGTGTCCAGCTGGAACCTGTTCTCGTGCTCCACTGCGACGTCGACCGTTATGTGCAGAGTGTCGTTGATGAGGAAGCCGGCATCCTTCAAGGAAGGCTTGTCCGTCAGCGCAGGCAGCTCAACAAAACAAGAAAGTCTCCACCAAACGACATCATGGACGATCTGATGCACGGGGAAGTCTGTCTCGCGAGTGCCAAGCAGCAACGGGAAGGCGTCAGAGAAGGTGCAGTGTCTGCAAAGGGGCCGCACGCTCATTATGACCTGACCTTGTGAGTCCGACTTCCTCGCGTCCAACTGGTTGACCAGCGTCACCGTGAATTCAGCACACATTGGCACCCACATGCAGCCCTGCAGCTCCAGCAGCTCCAGATACACTGCCAGGTGGGTGGGGGCTCCAGAACCTTTTTGGTACACCAGCAGCCGCCTGCAGTAAGACCCACCACCATTGAGGGCAGTCAGCAGAGATGATGTGGGCAGGTGCCTGCATCTGTTCATGCCTGTGTGTGCAACCCACCCACCAGGTGCCGATGCCGGCCTCAAAGCTGTCAGACCACACTGGCTCTCTTGGCAGCTTCCTGAAGCTCTCAAAACGGCACTGCGAGGTAAATGGAATACAGGAGGGCATAGCATGTGCATCAGCAAGCAGCTGCAGATCCGCAGATGTGGATGCAGCGTTTTTTTCGCACCTTGTGGTGGCCACCCGCAGACACGACGCTGGTGTGCTCATCCACGTGCGTGCCGGCCACGTTGACGCGCGCAACTTGCTACATGCGTGACAGCCTCGCGTCCATGCTGGCGAGCTTATCCATCGCTGCCGCCGTTCCTGCCACCGCCTGCGCCGTGTCAGCCTGTCCCTGCCGCATGGCCAGCTGCAGCTCCTCAAAGCGAGACAACAGGGTGTCGTATGCAGCATCCTGCCCCCTCCCATTGGCCTCCTGCATGTCCCCAGCCATGATTTTTAGGACCGTGTCTGCCCTGTCGATGAGGAGTTGCAGCAGCCCACTCGTCTCCGCCAGATCGAGCTCCTCGAGATGTGCACGCGCTTCCTGAGTCGCCGCGACCAGCTGTTCGAGAAGCTCTCGAATCCGCATGCGCTCCTCCTGTGCAGTCTGGCCCTGCTCCTGCATCGCCAGAGTCACTGCACTCTTCGCCAAGGACTCTGCTGTAGCAAGAGCAGCGGTCACCCGTGCCTCACGCGCTGCCGTAGTTGAACCGGCACCAGGCACGACACCCGCCTCCACCCGCCTCTGCTCCTCTTCACACGCACGCTCAGCGTCCTCGGGTAACACTCTGCAAATGCGTCGCGCAATCCCGGGGTCAATCCCAGCCATCCTAGCTCAAATCCTGGCCATCTTGGGCGATATCTTGGGAGCATATGGGATTGCCAAGATTGCCAAGATTTGGGCCAGGATCGTCAGGATTTGTCAGGATGCTGTTTTTCAGGGGGTTTAGGATTGCGACGACCGCCAGCAGGATTTACATTGTTCAAATCCTACGCATCCTGAATCCCCAGGATTTCGTCGAAAGTCAATGCCCGCCCCGCCCAACTCCGAGCCGTAAAACGCTCAAGTCCTCGCGGCCAACGCCGCCAGCGCCTGTAGTAACGTCTAGCGCTGCTGTCGACGCCCCCCTCGCCCTTGTCCGATGCTCCCGCAAAGCGGACGCGACCCAGCAAAGGTTCTTGTTAGCCTTGAGCCCTGAGGGGAGCAGCATAAAACGAGCTCAGGTCCCGCGCAGTTGTGCATGGTGCCTCCAGCAAGCGCTACCCAGACACAAACACACCGCCCCCGATCTGCGGTGCTCTCAGCCTCCACCAGTGGGGTACCCCCGCACGCACATGCATGGTCACCCGTGCACTGCATGCACTCATCCCTGTCCCCGCACTTTGTCAAAACAGGTCCCTGCTGTTGACGGTGCAGTCCTGCAGAGACGCCAGGTCCTGCGGGGAGGGGGGAGGGGGCAGCATGGGAGCTGTCAGTCATGCAGCGTGCGTATCCAAGGGGAGGCTCAGTGGTGCGCACGAGCAGCACGCCCCGCACGCATATGCATGATGCGCATGGACCCAGTCTGCGGGTCCACCCCACCCCACATGGTCACCGGCCCCGGGGGGAAGCCCAGCGCATGGTCACAATGGTGCGCATGGCCACCATGCAAGGATCCCCCGGCACTGCATGCACTCGTGATCCCCGCACCTGCAGGCCAGCTGGTCCCCTGGTTCCATGCTTGAAGGACTTTGCAGTCAAGAGACCAGGGCCCTGCGCATGGGGGCAGGGGCAGCATGGCAGCTGTCATATGCATGCTGCAGCACATGGAGGTCGCGGCCCAGGCCGCCAAGTCCAGGCACGTTCGAGCAGCGCAATTCTCTCACCCTGTTTCGTCTCCATCAGCTTCGCGAAGCTCTCCTCGTCAACATCATCGGATGTCGCAGTTGGACCCAGCTTTTACGTCGGGCAACGCCTCATGCTGGCGTCGGCGATCCCAGCCGAATTCGACCCTTTCATGAGGACAGAACGCGCGACTCGCTGTCACCCAACCTTCAAGAGGCCATGATCTTTGTCACATGCGCTGCGTTGTGCACGCGGCCGAAGGCGTCCGTGCAAGCCACCCTCCAGTTAATCGCCTTCTGAGGGCATGGGAGGGCCATGGTGCTGCGATGTTTCAACAAGATGATGCCCATTGTATGAACACTCCTCGCCACACATCCCAAGGGGTTGCGGGGTCTAGGGTGTAGGGTTTAGGGGTTGCGGGCGACATGGGATGTGTGGCGAAGAAAGTGCGACGCAATACGGCACCGCTGCTATGGAGCTCTCAGTGGTGCTAGAGAATGACGTGTCCGAGTGTGCCTTCTGAGGGCGATTTGTACATGTGACTTGTGTGGAAAAGAAAGTGCGGACTTACGAGAGAGAGAGAGAGAGAGAGAGAGATGATGAGAGAAAGATATGCACCACATATATGGGGGTCATATAAGGGGGTCCTTGAGGGGTGGCGGGGGTGGGGTGGTGGGAGTGAGTTCGGGGCGTGTCGAGTGTGGACATCGCCTCGTATCCCACTTTTGGCTCTCAGACCTTGTGGGTTATCGACTTCATATCATTTGGTATCAGGTGCGATTTGCGATTAAGCTAGACGCCTTTGGCTATAAACCACTCACCCATCCAACGGGGGGATAAAGCACTTGGTCTGCCCCCGCCGGCGTGTTACTCCACGTGGAAACATTGCTGTGGGCGGCGGCGCCAAGGTCCGTACGCACTCACTCTTAGTGGCCCGGAGTGTGGCGAACCGGGTGGCGGGGGTCTGGGGGCAACGCTCCCGGCTGCTCGGAGCTAGCACTAGAGCACTGGATTGCACTTGGGAAATGGTCAACATGAGCCCAGCCTGCGCCTCTACATCCCCCACACCCCCGAGGACCCCCCCAAGGGCTTTCCCTCTCGCCCAAGGGGGATACGCCTCATGCAGTGGCGCCTTCACTTGCGCCTTCACTTGCGCGGACCAGGCGGCGCCGACACCGCCTCGGGCGCAACCTCGACCGCTTGAGGCGACGCTTCAGGCGCCACTTTAGGCGCCCACCACCGCTTGAGGCGCACTCCGACAGCCTCAGGTGTTGTGACCGCCTTGACTTACGCGCATCGGACGTTGGGGCTGTGGTAGGGCTAGGGCCGCCGCACAAAGTTGTTTTCTTCTTCACCGGACCGCGAGCCATGAGAGCCGTGACCCTAGAAAGCAATCAATACCAAGGGGGGGGGGGGGGGGGCAGAAAACACGAGAAATGGAACACAAGTTGGAATCGTGTCTCCTTGCTGTGAATGTTCCAAAACCAGTATCGGTGCACTTAGTGCCCACAAGGGACTTTAGCAACCTTCATGGATTGAGATGGGACTGAATCCATCTGAATCTCCTTAGAGAGCACAGCAAAAGACCTCAGGAGAGTCAACCCTGAATCTGCCTGGAAAGTGTGAACTGGAGGGTCCACACTCCTTGTAGCCCGCCGACTAAGCCATGGAATGGCTAGATTTTGGGGGTGATTTGGGCATTCTGCCGGCGACTTAGACATTGTGATGGACAGCCCTCACTGTGAGGAAGCCATGCGCATTGGTCCCGGCTCCATGCATGGCGTATTTTGTGAGATGGGGGGGGAGGGGGGCAAATTTATTTGTACCATGTGTTCCAGCATTTTCTTTTCTGCCCCCCCCCCCCCCGTGATCAATACTTATAAAAAAAACGCTTGAATGTTGGGGTGGCGGTCATCTCAGCCATGCCTAGTCTGGGGGTCATTCTGGCCATCTGCTGGCCGCTATAGACGGCCCTCATTATAAGGAAGCCGAGCAGGCGTTCTGGGTGTAAGAGGGCATCCTGGCGTCCTGCAACAAATCCTGGGTGTCCTGGGTATCCTGTCACGAATCCTGGCATCCTACAGGCACATGCACCAGGATTCATCCGAGACGCAAACACTGCTGCTGGTCCGCTCCATGTTTTGACCAGTCAAAGGTGTCGCACAATACCCCTGAACAACGCCTGAAGGCCGTGGGGTGGCAGGGAAGCTGCGCAACGCGACAATCCGGCGCCATCCTGTTCGACGGTCCAGGACGTTCAAAGTATCAGGATATTGGTCTGGGATGCCAGGATTTGCCCAGGATGTGCGAAAAATGGGTGTGGGATGACGCTTTTCCAGTACGACCGCTCCGTGTTTTGACCAGCCAAAGGCATTGCACAATACCCCTAGATAGCGCCTGAATCGCCGCAGGGCGGCGGGGAAGCCGCGCGGCGCTAAAATCCACTGTAATCCCACGACCCCTCGTGGGATGACCAATTCAGCTCGAAACGAGTGTGGGATGGCTCAGGATCCCATAATATGCACCAGGATGGCCACAGGATGGCCACAGGATGACGCAGGATTGGGGGGTCGTTTGCAGAGTGTAAGGAGCGAGCCAGGTGGGTGACGAGGCGGAGGAGGGGGGGAGACCTAATGGTGCATGGGACCGAGCGAGGGTTGAGTTCGCTCCGATGCAGCGCCGATGCGAGGCATCGAGGATGCGTGGGAGCGCGTCGCGGGGTAAGAATCGTGCGCATCTCGACGAGATATGGCTACAAGTGCGAGCAGCGCCAAGACTTGAGCACTCAAACACGCAAACCCCAAACCCCAACCCCAACCCTTCACACAGGGCTCAATCTGCGAAAGCCTTTGCCGCTAGAACTTGCATATCATTTGCCTGCACATTTCTGTTGCTGCAGGTGCGCAGGGGGGGACGATAGAGGCTTGCAGATCAGTTCGCGTACGCCGCAGAACAAACGAGGGGTGAAACGCTCTCCACAGGCAGTAAGTGGAGGCTGGTGGGGCCCGGGCAGCAAGGCTGCCCATCCCATGGCAGTGGGTGGAGGTTGGCCGGCAGCCGCAGATCTCGGGCTGCGTGTGGCAGGGGTCCGGGGGCGCAGCCCCCGGTGGAGGGGAGGCCCCATCCCCCTGATGCGTGTGTGTGCTAGCCCAGCTCACAGGCAGCAGGATGGTCCAGGGACCAGCACAGCCCATGAGCAAGTATAATGTCGGGCGACATGATCTTGGGCTGTGCGCAGCGGGAGTCCGGGGGCGCAGCCCTCGGTGGAGGGTCAGCCCATCCCACTGATGCGTGCCCAGGCCCAGGCCAGAGGCAGTAAGTGGAGTTGGTGCTGGCCCAGGCCGCAAGGCGACCCATCAGCGAGCGTGCGTGTTCTGGTCGCAGATCTCGGGCTGCCCGTGGCGGGGGTCTGGGGGCGCAGCCCGATTGGTCGCAATCAGGCATGACAGGCATTGTCACATGCACGGAGGTGCGCCCATCTGACAGGCGAATCGGAAAACAGGGCGGTCTGCGCGCCTTTGTTCGAACATCTGGTAAGTAAACGATGAGTAAAGGAAGTAAACGTGGCCCTGGTCCTTCGTAACGACCCCCGCGGACGATTGAATATTCTTTTGTTTAAGCCCCCCACCCCATCCCCGGAGGCTCAGGCCCTGTACCCCCTGCCCCGTACGGTATACGTATAACAATAGTTCCAAGTAAATAAGCCCCGGTCGCCACGTGACCTCGTCACGTGCTTACGCAAGGGAAAAGAGTTGGCCAACGGCAGCAGCAGCGCCCACAAGGCGCGTCATGGTTTGAGCCTGCGCAGGATCAAACAGTAATCCTCGGAGGCGTCACCTCACTGCCCCGGCCGCCATGTGCCCGGCGTGAACGTCTCCCCAGTTCCCTTCGCCTCTCCCCCCCCCGACACCAGCGAGGCTCCGCGCCCCGCGGCCCCTCCCCCTGGCGCCGCCCCCCCGCCAGCGCCACCCTTGCTCTGCTCGTCGCCGCCGCCCGCCTGGTGGAGAAAGCGCGATAGGTCTGGCCGCGACGGCGCCTGCTGTGCGTGCGTGCCCATGCTCGCCATGCGCAGTCGCGCGAGCCGCTCCTGCTCATCAATCGCTGCCACCTGGCGTGGTTGTGGTTGTGTTCATCATGATGATGGATATAACAGTCTGTGTGGCACCAGTAATGATGTATAAGACCTGTGTCGGCGCTAGCGTCCGACACCTTCAACTCAGTTTCAGTGGGAAACTGGCTGGCTACCTGGTAGGGGTGAGGGTTAACCCCCACATGCGCGCATGCACTGGACCCAGACAGGGCACTGGGCCCCCAGTGGTATTGGTGGTGGTGGTGCGTGAGAGTGCAAGCATGTGCATGAGGTGTGTGTGAGTGGCGGAGGGATGAGTGAGTGTGTATGTGTGTTTGTGTGTGCGTGTGCAGGCAGCCTCACAGAGCATGGCCAAGTGCCAGTAGTAGGAGGGGGGTAGGGGGTAGTCATCAGCGCGCGTACAGTGGGCATTCCTGCCTGGCTGCTACTCCTGCCCTCAACAAAACCCAACACGAGCGTATGTCGACCCCCCCCCCCCTCGCCGACACACACACACACACACACACACACACACACACACACACACACCAGTGATGCAGAAAGTGTTTGGCGTGATGGCGGTCTTACGACGCGCGGAAGCCCCAGCCGGCTTGGCGCTTCTACGCGGGCCGTGGCGATTCTACGCGGCTATTTTTGCGGGGGCTGCGCCCCCGGACCACCGCTGTCCAAAGTGATCTTGTTGGCGGAACCGCAGTTTTTGTTTGCGTGCCTCTCCCATTTCATTTGCTTTCGTTATTTCTCCTATTTTCCCTTTTCCCTGTGCCTCATCAACATCACCACCAGAAACCCACACGACGCTTGTCGATTCTCGGTTCAAATCATAGGTGCCTCTGGTGAAAACCTGCATTTATGCATACATATACATGCGCTTTGCCCCCGCGCCTGCGCCGCGCTCTGTACGCGTGTGTGTGGATCAGTACACACAATCTGCCCCTACAGCATACAAGCAGCTTACTTTAGGCGTAGCATGACGTGAGGCGCCCCCTCCCCCTCCCCCTACTGGCGCGCGCGCATGCAAGCAGCGCAATCCAGAGCCACATTGGCGTTCTGAATGTGATGGCATCCTTAATGCAGTGGTTTGAAGGCTATGGAAGCAGCCTGGAGGGGGACAAGGTCCGAGCACGCCGCGGGGCGGCGTGAAAATCCGGCGAAGGGGGGAGCCCCTTAGACGGGCGCGTCAACACCCACCCACCCACAGACACGGGCACAACCGCGCACACGCACACACACACACACACACACACACACACACACACATACAAACACAGGTGCATGCACAACATTGGCACAACACACACACACACACACGTGCACACACACACACACACACACACAAAACACACACGCACACACACACACAGTAACAGTAACACGGGGTTTCCAGCTAAGCAGGCTACTCTTCTACTAGAGAAACCCGCCGATACTCCAGCACACTTAAGTACTAGAGTACCGCCGGCTCCCGGCCGATAGACTACCGCTCCCGCCGGCTAGACTACCCCAAACAGCGGTCTCTGAGAGACATGTCTGGCAAGGAGCATATAGGAGAGGACCTTCCTCAGGGTCACAGTAGTGGCCTTGTGGCCAGTCAAGCCGGCAGAGCCGACTGGCGCTGACTGGACCGGTCCCCGCCTGGCAGTGCATGGCTGTCCAGCTCTCGTTTGCATGGGGCTCAGCCGGCGCCCCATGCCTCATGCATGGCCAGGTCCCACCCTCCAGGGGTGCATGGACGACAGAGTTGTCATGGAGGCTGCCTGAAGACCTTCCAACGCCAGTCACCGGCAGACGAGCGACCCCGAGGATGAGCGCGGTGACGAACGCTGCGATTGGTGAAGCGGATTTACTCTGTGTTGCCTCGGCGGTCGCCACCGCTGAAGCCGTGATGGTAGCCCGCCTCCACGGGCAGCCATCTTGACCAATGTCCAGCATGCATTGACGGGCGCCAGCTCCTCCGCTCGTCGATCAACTCGTCGAGATCGGTGCCGCATGGCGTCCTGCATGGGGGGAGGATAAGGGCCGTCTCCCAGCACGGGCCGCGGCAGCGCCGCGGCTACTCGCCAAGCCATGGCAGCGCCGGGCAAGCCGCTCCTGAAGTGTTCCACCGAGGGGCAGTCTAGCAGGAGCCGGGCCAGTCGTATTTTACCCCGCTCGTCAGCGGCACGGAGATCCTCGTCACCAGCAGCGCCGCATTGCTGGGTCCAGGGCTCGGCGACGAGAACGCGCCTCCGTTAATCGAGCCACACACACACACACACACACAAATGCACTCTCGCTCACACACACACACACACGCACACGCGCACGCGTGCGCGCACACACACACCTTGGCAGCCATGCTCTGTGAGGCCGCCTCACTGCGCTCCATCTCCGCATTGCTGGGGGGGTCGGACCGCAGCTTTTTGAGCCACATGCGCCACTCTGATGGCACGTCGGTGGGATTGTACATCACATAGACAGTGTTCCACTTGACCTGCGCGTACACACCCGGCAGGCACCAGGAGTTTGTGTGAGGTGGGGGGGGGGGGGGGGGGGAGGACGCAACGTGAGGTCTCCGCTGCGGCCCCGCAGCCCGCCCCACCTCACCTCACGCCTCTCATTTGTTTCGCCACGGTACGTCTCAAAGTACCTGTGAGGTTGCGGGCGATTAGAGAGGGCAAGGGCAGTGCTGCCCTCATCGGGGCGGGGGGGGGCGGGGGGGCAGGCCATGCAGCTGGCTCGCATGCGGCATGCATGCCCGCCACGACAGGCCCCAGCCACGGCAGGCCCCCACCACTCGCCTGTAGTACTTGTTACCGTGCTTGTCCAAGCCAACCATCTCCTTCTTCATGAGCCAGTCGCCCATTGCGTCCCAGGCGCGGCGCACCATCCCCGTCTTCCATGGTGCAGCAGCAGCAGCTTTGCTCATGGTTTGATGATGGCCGCCCCCCGCCACTAGTACTCGAAAGTATGCTACGACACACACACCATCGTAACCATACATACGCGTTCCCACACACCCACTCACACACACCTGACGCCGAGTCATCACCCCCCACCACACCCAATCAGCATGAGCAGCACGATGGCATCCCGCAGCACGATGTCATCCCGCAGCACGATGGCATCCCGCAGCCGCGCGGTGACGGTGTCGGGTGAGTTGCCCGTGTGTTGTGTCCCGCGATTCCGTCCTGCACGCGTGTGCGTCGCTCGCATGCATGCTCGGGAGGCGCGCCATTAATTTTAGCGGTGGATGGGTTCTCGGGCGTGGATGGTGGGATCTTATCTTGGCGCGCCATGCGTGGCCTCGCATGTTGGGGCATGTTGGGGCATGTGCAACCCTGCATACAGCTGTGACAGCTCCTTGGCTATGAACCTCCCACGCACCCGCTGCTTTGTGCCGTCGTGGCCGCATGCTGCTCGCACACAACACGCAACACGCTCGCCTGATTGGTGCAGCCGTGTCGCGCCCGGCGTGGCACACCGTCGTGGGCGCTGCCGCTGCTACCGTGTCCATGACCCTGCTGTCCGCCAACATGGCGCACGCCGCATACAAGCTCCCGCCGATCGACAACGGTGCGTGTGCACGCGTGTGTGTGTGTGTGTGTGTGTGTGTGTGTGTGTGTGTGTGCGTGCGAGTGTGATTGTGTGTTTCCGTTTCAGACTACGCCCCAACCACGCCCCCCGCGCCCCCATCCCGCCCAATACCGCCTGCGCTTCATGAAGTTAGGGCGTCCCTCTGCAGGGGACGCAGTGGCAGGGCACAGAGGCGCTGCTCTGGGCCTGTTTTTGTTCGCACAAAAGTTATGCTAGGGACCATTTGTGTGTGCGTGTGTGTGTGTCCCTTGTAGAGGCCCTCTTCACACGGGGGACGCCATGGCAGGGTGTGCACAGTTTGTGTGTATGTATGCAAGCGTTGTGCCGGTACGTGCGTGCGTTCCGTGCTTTGCGTGCCGCAGCCTCGCTGGCTGGCCACACAGACGTAGCCTCCGCACCGCATGCTGACACTGACACGGCTTGACACACACGCATCAGTAATTTCCTTTTTGGCCGGTCACAGACGAAATTTTAATCAAACCAAGGACAAACAAGGACTAAAAAGGAAGAGGAAATCACTGATACACACACACACACACACACACACACACACACATCGACCCTCCCCCTGTCCCTCCCAGACCCCAACCGCTGCGACCGCGGCTACGACGGCAACACCATCGGTCAGGCCAACGCCGTGGCGGGTGAGTCGTGTCCAAAGGTGTACACCAGTGTTTCCGATAGCCAACGCGCAACCCGACAAAGTGCAATTTCGGGTTGAGATTGGCCGATTCGGGCTGGCACGTCGGGTTGAGTGTGCAAATTCCGACCTGAAAAAGTGTGTAAATCTGCATGTTCACACTTTTTCCGCCAGAATTCGCCTCCATCTTAGAGTTTAGGGTTGAGATTGGCGGAATGAGCGTGAGGCCCGGGTTAAGTCATAATTTTCCAAGACCCTGGTGTACGGTGCGCCCCCACTGCACTACCACACCACACCACACACACACGTGCACGAGCATTGCCAACAACAAGGGCGCGCTAACAGCAGGGGCTTGTACACAGCTTGCGCGCCCACCCTCACCCGCCACACACACACACACACACACACATGAGAGAGAGAGATCTTTACAGAGAACTCTGAATGCAGACCTAGATAGGCTGTTTCTGGCCATCATCGAGTTCCGCTTTGAGGCGGGTGACCCACCGTGCGCCAATAGCAACACACACACACACACACGCCCACACATGCATACACACGAGAAACACTCCACCAGCAGCATGGGGCTCGTACCCATCACACAGGGTGGTACAAACGGATCCAAATTGGATGAAAATACCCGGAGGGGCGGCGAGTCGGATGGCGCACGCAGGCCGGTATCCGAGTGTTACGAACGAATACATAGGAGTCCTCCTAGTGCTTCGATTTCTATCACAGAAAATCAATGAAATGTGGCGTTTTAATTAAGGCACCACAGTTTTTGCAGACGAGGGCGACTGAAGTATGAACCTCACCATATCAGAGCTGCATACATCGGCGCCGCCCCGGAGAAGGGCTACACCAGTTGTGTCCTTAAGGAAACCGAGAATGTCGTGTTTGCCCCCGCAACATTGGAGGGAACATGCCAAGGTGCCCCCGCAGGAGGCGATTTTTGCAGAAAAGTGTGGAAATTGTCGATTTTCACACTTTTCGGAGCTAAATTCCCACAATTCGCCCCCGTAGTTTCCCCACAAATTTCCCGGCTTGCCGCGCTGCGGGGGTGCTAAGGACATCACAGGGCTACACTCGACGTGAAGTTCAACTGCACACCCACGTAAATCCCGGGGTCGGCCTCCGCACGACGCGACAGCCCCCCTCCCCGAGAGCCCTCTGCCCCTGAGGGAACACGCATGGTCTGTAGGGGTAGGGGCACTAGTCGTTGCCTCAACCTGGGGTCAATCTGGGGTCAATTTGCACCACCCCCATGCGCACACCACCAAGCCACGCCACACCACCAGGCCGGCCTGCCACGGCACGCACGTGTGTGAGCAAGATCTTTCGGATGAAAATACGTGGGCCTGCAGGGCCCCATCCGTCTTGTCGGATGCCACTCCTACCCCCCATGGGGTTTTGTTACTCCTCCCCGCCTCTTGGGGCCTCCGGCCCAGCCACTTCCCGCTACGAGCGTCGGATGAGCTCTCGCAGCGCGCGCAAGGCAGGGTCACCGGAAACGGCCAACGGTCCCCACCCTTAGCGTTGGCCGTTGGCTGAGCCAACGCTGCCAACACCAACGGCCCAACGGCGCCAACGGGGCGAAAAACGCGATCGGAAGCGAGGAAAGGTGTGGAATCAGAAAATTCGTGCGCTACGAGCCGTTACTGGCGGTGTAGCGTGGCTATACAGCTCAGGCAGCGCTGGGAGTACAGTAGACACCCCGAGGAGGGCACTGGGAGCTCTTGCATACGAAGGCACGCACCCATCCAGTGCTCAGGGCTGCGCGGTGCGTTGCTTGTGCGCGCGACCAGACGCCGAAAGGTTCAGCGGCACGAGGTGTGTTTTCGCGTGCCGCTGGACCTTTCGGCGTCTGGTCGCGCGCATACGCAACCGCATGCAACGCCCTTCGAACACTAAGTAAATGGGCCAAATCTCAAACTTTGACTCTTGAATAAGGTCTAGAAGAGGCTCTCGGTGGTGATCTTTCGATCGCAAGTTGGGAATATCCACACACCACGGGCTGCACGCAGACGTGACCTCGCGCTTCGCCACTCAAAGGCAACCTTATTGGTATACGTCGCAAGCTCGCGGTGCTGGATTTTGGTCCGCGCATGCAATCTGGGCCGTGCATGGCGTAAAGTTGTATGCGCCCATGCAGTGGAGGCGGCACTCCCCCAGCGCGCACACACCCGCTCTCCCAACGCCCCGCGACGGCTTTATACGCCCGATCATTCCATTACACGTCTTGGGTGCCGCGGGTGGCAGCAGGGCGGCGTGGGAGGGGAGTTTGGGGCGTTGTCCAGTTGTCGACAGTGTCAGGATTGTGTGACCGACTTGGGTGGGGGTGGCCATATGGCAGTCTGGTGGGCCGGGACCCTACGTCGCCGACCCTTACACATATGCACACACACACACACACACACACACACATGCAGACCGCACTCTCGACCTGCGCAACTGCTCATACGTTGGCGCAAACCTTCGCGCCAAGGTGCTTGCGGGTGCACTCATGAGCAACGCTGACTACTCGAACGCAGACATGCAGGAGGCGGTGCTGACCAAGGTGTGTGTGTGTGTGTGTGTACTCATGAGCAACGCTGACTACTCCAACGCAGACATGCAGGAGGCGGTGCTGACTAAGGTGCGTGTGTGTGTGTGTGTGTGTGTGTACTCATGAGCAACGCTGACTACTCCAACGCAGACATGCAGGAGGCGGTGCTGACTAAGGTGCGTGTGCGTGCGTGTGTGTGTGTGTGTGTACTCATGAGCAACGCTGACTACTCCAACGCAGACATGCAGGAGGCGGTGCTGACTAAGGCGCGTGTGTGTGCGTGTGTGTGTGTGTGTGTGTGTGTGTGTGTGTACTCATGAGCAACGCTGACTTCTCCAACGCAGACATGCAGGAGGCGGTGCTGACTAAGGTGCGTGTGTGTGTGTGTGTGTGTACTCATGAGCAACTCTGACTACTCCAATGCAGACATGCACGAGACGGTGCTGACCAAGGGTTGTGCGTGTGTGTATGTGACAGACAGGTCGACCACCAGGCCTCCGTGCAACGTGAAGCATGCACACACACGCTCGCACACACACACACATACACACATACACACTGGGAACGCAGACGTACGTACACGACGTGAACCTGCCAGGAGCGAAAGGCCCAACCGCCAATGCCCCCCCCCCTGATATGCCCTAGCACACATCCATCCATCGTCCACCCATCTTCCATCATAGCGTTACACGAGCGTGCAAACACGCACACACACACACACACATGCCCCCCTCATATGCCTAGCACACATCCATCCAGCGTCCACCCATCTTCCATCATATCGCTACACGAGCTTGCACACACGCACACACACACACACACACATGCAGGCGTATGCACACGACGTGAACCTGGCAGGCGCCAACTCTTGACAGGCCCCCCTCCCCCACCCGTCCTTACACGTGCACGCACACACGCACATGCATGCACACACGCAGGCGTACGCACACGACGTGAACCTGTCTGGAGCAGACCTCACCAACGGCGTGATTGACCGCGTCGACTTCACCGGGTCAAACATGAAGGGGGTGCGTGCGCTTGTGTGGGAGTATTCAAGGCCGTGCCACCATGGGGAGGCGGCTGGTACACTTAAAACTGTGCAGTCACAGTCGGAGTAACATCAGCTTCCCAACAAAGACAGCTTCTAGTCCTTGAACCACCGCCACCCGATCTGTTGGCCCTAAACATCACTTGTGAGGGGCGGTAGCCACCACCAACCGGCTGCCTGCTGACGCACGCGATGCCTGCCAACACACGTGACGCCTGCCAACACACGCGACGCCTGCCAACACACGCGATGCCTGCCCACACACGCGACGCCTGTCAACGCACGCGACGCCTGTCAACGCACGCGATGCCTGCCAACACACGCGATGCCTGCCAACACACGCGACGCCTGCCAGCACACGCGATGCCTGCCAACACACGCGATGCCTGCCAACACACGCGATGCCTGCCAACACACGCGATGCCTGCTACGCCGCCGTGGCCACCGCGCAACAGTTACAGTTACGCCGGCTTTCCAGCAAAGACTACCTCTAGTCCTAGTACCACCGCCTAGACCCAAGTCCAGTTCTGGCCCTAACAATTACTTCTGAGGGGCGGGCAGTAGCCACCAGCCGGCTGCCTGCCAACGTGTAGTCCCAGAGCAAAAAATATAGCTATTGTGCGACGCCTCAAAAATAGGTCCTAACTGCTTCCACCGCGCAACCCCGCAGACCAAGTTTGTCAACGCGATCATCACCGGAACCACGTTCATCGACGTCGACCTGACTGACGCGGTCTTCGAGGACGCGGTCATCGGTGGCGAGGTGAGGTTTAGGGTTTAGCTGCTGCAGGCGTGTGCACATGCAATGAGCAGCTGTGAGAGGGGGATTGGGAGAGTGAAAGCGAGAGAGAGAGAGAGGTGGCGAGGTGAGATGCTGCTGGCTGTGAGGTGCTGGCGATGTGACTGTGAGGTGTGAGGTGCTGGCGAGGTGTGAGGTGTGAGGTGCTGGCGAGGTGGCTGTGAGGTGCTGCTGGCAAGGTGAGGGGCTGCTGCAGGCGTGTGCACATGAAAGTGCCTCCAGTCGGGCTGAGCTGAGAGAGGGGGGGGGAGAGTGAAAGAGAGAGAGAGAGGGAGAGAAAAAATTGACAGAGAGCCTGAGAGAGAGAGAGGGCGTTGCTACTGACGCAGCGGTGATCGATGGCGAGCGTGTCGTGATGGACTTGACAGTCGTTGCTTACGGCAGTGGGTGCAGTGGGTGGTGGTGCGATGATCAGGGGCGAAGCGGAGTGGTGTGTGCTTTCGGCGTGTTGGCACAGCATATTGAGTGCTTGTTTGTGGTCTGCTTTGGTGGTAGTGCCCTGGGTTGGGGCGAGCTGACGTGGTGGGGCGAAATGGTACTAAGGTGATGCGGTGAGATGATGCAGCGGAGCCAAGGTTGCAGCGTTGCTCCCAGGGTCTCCTCACGCCCCCTCGGGGGTGGGCTTGCGAGGGGCCATCGAGTGCGTTGGGGTCTGCGCCTTTCCAACTTACCCATTCTACCCCTCCGCTGCGCCCCCCCCCACCACCCCCCCCATCCCCCCCAAAGGACGCAAAGCGCCTGTGCGCCAACCCGACGCTCAAGGGGGAGAGCAGGTACCAGGTCGGGTGCAGGACCTGAGCCGGGCGCAACTGAAGCGGCGCCTGTGCTGCGGCGCTGCGCTGCGGTGGGGCGGCAGTGCGTGTAGCCAGCAGGCAGCGAGCCGACAGGTCGGCCGCGTGGTTGTGGCTGCTCCAGCACCCCGCCCTGCCACTAGGCTTCGCGAGGGACTGTGGAACAGCATCGCTGGCGGCGGTTGGTTGGTAGTTGTACACACACTCGAGCAGGGGGTGACGACGCGTACGTAAACTTTTTTTGGCATGATTATGAGTTCACAATCCACTTCTGGCCGGCGCATGTAAAGGTTCCAAAGCTCCAGTAGCAGACTACTATAGCAGTCATAGAGCCCTGCCGATAGACAAAAGAGGGTGGGGGCCCACGTGACGTCACTCACAACCAGTAGCGGGCACCAAGCAAGAGACACCTCAAGCAGGCAGGCTGACAGGCATGCCCATCCATCACATACGGTAAGGTGCTGGCAGATGATTGCTGTGTGTGGTGGTATTGGATGACGAAGTTGTTTTACAATCCCCTGCCGGCGGTCACACATTCGGTCCCAAAGCTCAAGCGGGACTTAAGAGAGCAGGCACGAGGCACACCAAAACGGTCAAGCTACAAAAGTAGCTCACGATAGCGCCAAATACGTAATGGCGGGCACCAAGCAAGCAGCACCACAGTGCAGGCTTAACACCCAACCCCTCCAGTGGCCTGAGGGGGGCCCAAGGTATATAACCATGCAGGAGCATTGGCAGGAACATGGAAGGTATTTGCTGGGTGTCGGGAAATGTTCCTGCCAAGCAATGCCAGAGACTTCGTAATGCAGGGCAAATATGGTGACATGTCGTATCCAGCACTGAAAAGAGGGAGGAGGATAAAGCCCAATGTGAAATGCAAACTAGTAAACCGTCCTAACAGTGTGTGCACGTATCAGGCGCGACGCGCAGACGGGCGCTGGGCCACGCTGGGCGCTAGGAGCTGGGCCACGCTGGGCGCTGGGCCACGGGCGCTGGCCACGCTGGGCCACGGGCCCTGGGCCACGCTGGGCGCTGGGCCACGCTGGGCCACGGGCGCTGGGCGCTGGGCCCGGATCATCATCACGGGGCACCGTTCCACGCCGAGCCAAAGCCAACGCCCGACCAGTCAACCTCGTCATTGTCCTCCTCAGCGACTGAGTCCTCGTTCTCAGTGGCCTCCTCATCGTCAGGCATCTCCTTGTCTGCCTCGGTAGCCTCCTGAGCGTTGGCAGTAGCATTCGCTCCCGCCGTCGTCATCTCGTTCGCAGTGGCGTTCGGGTTCTGCACCCCAAAGCCGGAGATGACGAGCGGTGCGCCGGGCGCCTGGAAGCACACACCTGCCGCGTTGTCACGCCTGCGGGTGCAACATTGAGCGCGTGCGGGGTGAGCACAGTCGCAGGCTGTGCCATCGCATGCGCATGCAGCATTCCTGCATACAGTGTCAGCGGACGCGCACATGCAGCAGGCCCCTACCTGTTGAGCGTGCTACCCTCCGCGCCCCAGAATGGCTGCTTCTTCAGGTGGCACCGCGCAGCGTCAGACGCGTTATACACTGCAAACGTGCACTCGGGGTTGGCGGTGCAGTAACCAGCGCACACGGTCGTGTTGGCCACGCCCGCGTACGTCGTGAGGTGAGTTCCGGCCACAGACTGGAAGCCGTAGCAGAGGTAGTCAACAGGCGAGTTGAGCGGGCCGCCACTCGCAGAGCGCAGGCACACGCTCTGGCCAAGCGCCTGCACGCCGTTGCCGCCCCAGCCGAATGCGTCGTTGCGCAGCACACACTTGCGGCTGCTGTAGTCGTAGATCGCGAGCGTGCACAGCTCCGCCTTGCCCTCGCACCTGCGCATGGTGAGTGAGTGAGTGAGTGAGTGAGTGAGTGAGGAATCCCAAGTTATGAGTCGCCTACCCACGTTGTAGTCAGCTACAGTCGCTTCCACTTCCAGTCACTGAAGCCCACCGAGTGGCAGAAACGTCCTGATTAGGTCGCACCCGTGGGCATTCAACAGGCACCCGTGAGTATTCAACAGTATTGGGTCGCACCCGTGAGCATTCAACAGGCGATAACATATGTCATGGTGGAGGAAGCCCCTCACCTGCGCGTGCACTCGTCGCGCGATGGCACGTCGTCGTAGAAGTAAACCTGGTACCCGTTGATGTCGACGTTGTCGAAGCACACGTAGCCAGACTGCGTAGTGTCAGGCGCGCCCTGTGCCCGCATGCACAGCTGCATGACTGACTCATCGTGGCGGTTGTTGGCGCGGCCGAGGTTGCCGAGGAATGCGTCGTACCCGATCGTGCAGACGTTGTTGTACTCGTACTGCGCCCACGTGCACGCGCTGTTGTCCGTGCATCGCTTCTGGCACTCGGCCGGGCTGAACGCAGTGCTCGACGCGCCAATGACTGTGCCCGAGATGCGTTGGTGCGGGTAGCACAGGTAGTTCGCGGGCGACGTCGTGGTCGAGCTGTCCTTGAGCCCAAGGCATGACGCCTGGGTGTTGGTCGACGAGAACATCGCGTTGGGTACAACCGCGCCGTTGGTGAACGCATCCGCGCGCATGTGGCACCAGCGGTCGAGCGTGTACGAGAAGAACGTGCAGCCAGGCTGCGTGATGCAGAGCTTGGCGCATGCGTTGGCGTCGGCGACCCAGTATGTCGAGTTCACGGGCGTGCCGGGGATGTCAACGCCGTAATAGCACTCGAAGGCCTCGCCCGGAGACGGCGTGAACATGTAGGGCTGCGCACCGTTGGTCACCGCGACCATGAGTGTGCCCTCACCCGCGTTCGTGTCGATAGGCATGAGCCAGCGGGGGCCAGCGAGAAGCTGGAGAGCGCCGCTCCCGCGTGACACGATCCGGCTGCCAGGACCACAGTCGGACGAGAGCGTCACGATCGCGCCGGAGTCGGCGTTGAGCGACGAAAGGCACAGGCCTGATAGGTAGTGGTGCAGGATCTGCGTCGCCGCGTCGTATGTCCACAGTGCCTCGCCGCCGCTGCAGTCGGACGAGAAGTAGGGATAGCTGCGAGGGGGAGGTGTGTGTGGGGTGTGGTGAGGGGTAGGCGTGCGGCATTTCGCGGTTTTGTGTTGGGGTGCATGCGCGCGAGCTAGCTGCAGTGCGGCGCAATCAAACCAACAGTGTGAGATCTGGCAAACATGCGTTGGCAAGCACGTGTGCGCGTTTACACTCACGATCCAGCGGTGTAGCTCGGGCTCGGCGACCGCAGGCAGCTGGTTGTTCCCGACGCAAATATCTTGAATGGCGTGGGGCCGGCGACCTGTGCGCGACATTGGACGCGGTTACGAGTGTGAGAGTGGGTGGCGTTTGGGGGCTGGCCATTGAGGTGGCATGGTGGCGTTTGGGGGCTGGCCATTAAGGTGGCGTGGTGGCGTTTGGGGGCTGGCCATTGAGGTGGGGTGGTGGCGTGCGAGTCAGCCGCGTGTGTGTCCAGCAAGGTTCGGGCGCTGTGCACCGAGCGTAGCATGCGTGCAACACCACACACTGCATCATCATCATCATCATCATCATCATCATCACCTCAAGCAGCGGGTCGATGATGGCGGGTGCCGGGTAAGCGCGCAGGCACAGGCCAGTGACAAGTGGGTCGCGGCGAGTGATCGCCGGGTCCTCGCCGCCGGCAAACCTGCATGCGGTGGCGGTGGTGCCAATGAGGCGCGTAAGTTGTGAGCCGTGCGGGCCACAGTTTGGTTCCTTCTGCTGCTGGCTGCATGGGTGGTGCGCAGTGATTCCCCTGCGAGCCGTCTACCGCTCCGAGCCGGATTTCCCATTTCCCAGAAAACCACCCCACACTAAGTGGGTGAGGGCGTGGAGCGATACGTTCGAAAGCTCTTGCCGAGAGCAGCACAACGGCATGCGTTGCATGAATACCCGCTGTGTATTGTGCCTGGTATGAGCGGTCAAAGTTGCCAATGTGTGGTACTCACGCCGCGTTCTTGAGAGAGCACACCGGTGCGGACACGCCATCAAAGCCGGTCGCGCGGAACACGGTGAACGCGCAACCAGGCACACTCTGGCACAGCGTCGCACACGCGAGCGAGTCGGTGACCGAGAGCGTGTTGGCGATCGTGTTGCCCGCGATGTCCTGGCCCTGTGTGTGTGTGTGTGTGTGTGTGTGCGTGCGTGTGTGTGTGTGACCTGGCCCTGTGTGTGTGTGTGTGTGTGTACGTGTGTGTGTGTGTGCGTGTGTGTTTGTGTGCGTGCACCCTCATCACATGACATTAACCGACCTAGTGATGACATTTAGGGACACCTCTGCTGGCGGCATATAATAAGACCAGCCTCGTCGCATAGTATCCGAGCACCTAACTGGGATGGCTGGCCTACTGATGGTTAAGAACCCGCACGGTGCGGGCGTGTGTCAGTGGTGTCATTAGCGCCCCCGCAGCCCCCGCAGAGCCCGCTGCGGGGGCAAACCGAAAAATTTGGGAGGAAACTGCGGGGGCGAATCGCTCCGAAAAGTGTGAAATTCGACTATTTTCACACTTCAGCAAAAAAAACGCCTCCTGCGGGGGCGATTCGGCATGTTGCCTTGTATGTTGCGGAGGGCAAACACGATATTTTTGGTTTCTTCAATGACACCACTGGCGTGTGTGCACACCGCCCCCGCGCACCTGGTAGCACATCGCATTGGCCGGCGACGGGAGCGTGCCGCCGCGGACCTTGAAAATGCACGACGTCATCGTGCCTGCCTCACGCTTGGTGGTACCGTAGAGGCTGTCGAAGGGCAAGCTTTTCATGTTGCACCACATCGACCTTGTGAGCGTGAACATGGTGCACCCGACCGCTTCGGTGCACCTAGGGGCGGGCGGAAGTGGGGCGGGGGAGGGTGGGCGGGAAATAAGGGCGTGCATGGTGTTTGAATCGACTTGAATCAATGACATTCAACTCTCAGGGCAAATTCGGATACGCTGCCTGTCAGGTCGTCAGACACGACTGTATAATAATCCATCACCAGGGGCCCATTTACTTGCACTCACTTGCGTGCGCACTCATCAGGGTTCTTCGCAATGAATGGGGTCGCGATTGGGACACCAGAGAGCGACACGCCGGGCCAGCACTGGAACTGGTTCTGGTACGTGTTGGACATGCCTACGGGAGAGGGTGTGGTGTGTGTATGTGTTATTTGTATGTTTGTGATTGTGCGAGTTTACAATCCACTGCCGGCAGTCAGTGGATTGTAAAACTCTCATTATCATCAGTTCCAACGCTCCAGCGGGACCATCAGCAGGCACGAGGTGAGGGAGAGGGAGGAGGGAGCGGGGTGCTTGTGGGGGAGGATCGAGCTTTTCATGAGTCCCGCTGGAGCTTTGCAGCTGATTGTAACCGCCGGCAGTGCATGTAAACAATTGCGAGGGCGAGGAGTGGGGGGTGTTTGAGGGGGGGGGGGGGGGCACATCGATGTGTGTGACATCGGTGTGTTGTGCTGGGGAGTTAGAGAGATGGTGCGCACCGCGCCCCACCACCTGCCTGCCCCTGCGCAAGCGCTCATACCTGTCCACCATCTGCCCCCTTTGAAGGCCCCTCCGCCCCTCAAATGACTGCTTATGTGGCATGTGTGCAAGTACCTTGGGCAACAATGCCTGGCGCCATCAGCGCAACGCCGAAGACGAGCAGCATCAGCGCCGCTGCGGTGTTGGGGTTCATTCTGAAGCCTGCGGAGGTGTTGCAGGCCGCCAGCAGCTGGAGTTGGCGGGTGTGTGCCTTGTCGGGTGTGCCATCATTGGGGGGGGGGGGGCAAGCGAACGCAGTGCGCATCCTTGCATCGCATCGCCCCCCCGCGTGCACACGGCGTGGCACACAGGGTTGCGCGCGTGCATGCGATGGCTTGGCACCATGCGATGCCTACCGTGTGCGGAGAGTGCGTACAGGGAGCGCACACGAGTTGAAGCCTCACTGCTTAACGCACTTGCTGGTTGAGTGTGCCGGCGACCCGCTTTCATTTAAGATGGACTTGCGCCAACACCAACTACAGGGCTGCGACGCCGAGTGAAGTTGAGCGGAAACTGTACTACAACTTCTCCGCTTCTCCGCGCTTGCGTGCACTACAGCGCGTGTTGGCCAGTGTCTGACAGGTGCACAGGCACAGGGGGCAACTGGCTCCAGTCGGCAACAACAGCACAGAATGTCAACACCTGCGGGCATCTCGCCCGGAAGCGACAGCGTAGCGACAGCGACAAGCGCTACGTCAACCATGCAGTTGCTCGGGAGAAAGCTGCAGGCAATGGCTTGCAACAGGCGCGTGCCGCAGCCACCGCAGACGCAAAGCGGGCGGGCTGCAAGCCCAGCCCGTGACGGTACATGCTGTCCACACTTGGTGGCGGGCGCCAAGCAAGCAGGGCAGGGCACGGCACGGCAGGGCACGCAGCATCATATCTTCATCATCAAGAATCGCACACTTCCAGGCGGCGGGTGGGGTGGGGAGTGAGGGCAAGCACCAGCTCATGCGCCATCAGATACTCCCGCTGGGGTGCGTGCTGGTGTGTGGGCTGTGGTAGCAGCGCTCGTGGTGGACGCTATGGAGCGCGGCTGCCGCCACCTGTGGCGCATCACGCGTCCGCGTGATGGTGTGCTGCCCCCTGATCGCACGGTGTCGGTTGAGCGGGCGGGGGCGCTGGCGACGATGGACCTTTGGACGCGCTGGCGTCCTTTGCTGAGGGCGGCGTGATGCCGCGAGGTTGGGCGGGTGTGGTGGGCCCGACCCACCCCTATGTTGGAGTGGTGGACGGCAAGCTCACTCTGAACAAGGCGTCCTAGATCCCTGAGGGGACGAGTTATGTGAGGGGAGGTAGCGCCGCACGCGTGCGCTGGCGGGATGAGTTGTGGCTGCTGGGTAGAGTGCTGTGGTGGGTGTGCGCACCTGCTCCGCTTCCGGTGTTTTGAGGGTGGGCTTTTTTTTGGTCCCTTCATGGTTTTATACCTTGGGCCCGCCCTTCATCCACTGGAGGGGTTAAGTGTGGAGCCTGCACTGTGGTGCTGCTTGCTTGGCGCCCGCCGCCGTGTGTGGATGGCGTTGCCGTGGGGCACCCCCCCTTTTTCTGTTGGCAGGTCTTCAGGACTGCTTCATCTAAGTCCCACTGGAGCTTTGGAACCGCACGTGTGACCGCCAGAAGTGGATTGTAACAAACTCATCATCATCATCAGATAGCATGCTGCAACCAATGCATAATTAATTTGTATTTGTAATTTGTGTAATTTTCAGGTGATGAGATTTTATCAATCCACTGCCGGCCAGTGGGACTTGAGAGAGCAGGCACGAGGCCCACCAAAAAAGGTCAAGCTACAAAAGTAGCCCACGGTAGCGCCAACCACGCAGTGGCGGGCGCCAAGCAAGCAGCACCACAGTGCAGGCTCTGTATCGTCGTCCACAGTTGTGCATGTTTTGGACATCATGGTGGTAATTTGCCGTGAGAGTCATGCCACAAGCCAGACCGTCACGTGTTGGTGCCGGTCTCGGCCTCAACCACACCACAAAAGTGACCTGTGCCATTTCGTCTCGAAATTCGCACATAGCCTAATGTTGGCCTAATGCCAACTCCATTAAGCAATCTACAACATCTAAAATTAAAATTCGTCCATTTCCAGGACGGGACATCTCAAGACTCCCCCTAGTACACATGGTGCGCGACGTGTAAAGCCAGCTGTCCCCTACACCTCAGAAACCTACCCACCCCCGGCAAACATGCTTGCAGAGCACCCTCTAGAATCATTCCCGTACATTCACGACCTCAGCAGACGAGCAACGAGCGAGAAAACCACCACACCCACCCGTGGCGTCGGCGGCGGGTACGCCGGCGGCGGAGCGGCCTGCGGCGGCGGAGCGGCCTGCCGCGGCGGGTGCCGCGCGTGCCACATCTGCGCGAGGCCCCTGCCGTCGGGGGGGGCTGCCCGCGCGTGTGGGCGACACGTCGCTGTGCCGCAGCCACGTGCTGTCCATCCCAGTGGCAGCAGCCACCAGGCTCATCGCGGACGATGGCACCATCAGCAGCGAATTTAACGACGATGCGGTGGGGGCGGAGCGGCTTGCTCTCGACGCCGAGGACGGCATCAGCCTGCCTGTCTGCCTGGCCATGGATGTCATGCGCTTCTTGTACGAGGCCTCTGGCCAAAAGGAGACGGCTGGCGGCGGCGTCATGCCAGCGTTGTTCCTCAACGCCAAGCCTGCCGTCGGGGGCATCAGTGTGGAGCCGCGCGCGGGCGGCGTGCTGCGTGTGCTCTTCACCGTGACGTCTGACGCCGTGGCTGACACCGTCGTCCGCTGGCGCAAAGTGCTGCACTACAGCACTGGGTGCCCTGCCATCTTTGACGTCCTCAGTGACCGCGAGGAGGCGCAGCACCGGGCGCTGTGGCCCGCTGTCGTCGCCGCCAAGGCTGCGGGCAAGCGGGTGCAGTTCCACCGCGCGCGCCTCGTGGTTGACGGCGAGCGGGTGGCTGCACCTGCTTGCTAAGTTGCATTCCCTCTGGGGGTGTGTTTGAAGGGGAGGCGACGCCACACGCGCGTGGTGACGGGTGCCGTGTGGTCGCTGAGTTGAGTGCTGCGGCGGGTGTTGTGTTCGGCCGCTTTCGGGTGGTTGGGGGTGGGCTTTCTTGGTCCCTTCATGGTCCTGGCTTTACAGCCGGTTGTACCTGGGGTCTGCCTCCGGCATTGTCAGGGCTGGGTGCGGTGCCTGGCTTGCGGTGCTGCTTGCTTGGCACCCACCACCCAGTGTGGGTGGCTCTTCTGTAGGCTACTTTTGTAGCTTGACCTTTTGGTGGGCCGTGTGCCTGCTGTCTGATAGTCCCGCTAGAACTTTGGAACTGATTGTGACCGCCGGCAGTGGATGTGTAACACTGCTCTCTCAGTAACACTACTACTCCCAGTAAAACTACCCTCTCAGTGTTGAAACGGAGTTGATTAAACCTGGCGGTGAATCAACATTGCGACCCTGTCGAACGCCAGTTGAATCAGCTCCTGGTTGATTCGACCGGATATCAACAGCATTCAACTGCGGCTTCAACAGTCCAGTACAGGACCGACGTGCCCGACAAGTAGCACACCAGGGCACTACTACGCGAACCCGCAAGCGCCGCCAAGAGACACGTACACGACACGCGTGCTGCCTCCGCTGCCCTTCGCATCAGACCAGAGGCGCAAGTTTATTAACACTCGGCCTTGCAATTGGGGCTAAGCCTGGCGATTTGAGTTAGAACTGTCAGTCGAGACAACATGAAACAGCGGAGGACAAACTGCGATAGGCCGCGCAGTCAGTCACGGTGCGCACCACACAGACAAACACGCGTGCCACCGGTCGTCACCACCATCATCATCACGCCAGCTTGTGCGGCAGCTTGGGCGCGCCGCCGGCGACCATGGACGCCGGAAGTGGTCGCTCTCCGATGCGCCCGTATTTCTTGAACGTGCGGAGCGTGGTGGGGGGCATCGGGGATGAGGCAAGCAGGTCAGATCACCGGCACAGCACAGCACACGCGCACCACCATGATAGACACAAACGTAGCAACGTGTTCTCGCTCACCTTGATCCACCACGTGACGAGGAACGAGTCAATAATGATCTGCCCAAGGTGGCACACCACAGCCGAGATCGCCGCAAAGCCCACCGCCTCTCCCATTGTGAGCGAGAGCTGCGTGAGCACAGTGACCGCAACAGGCAGCGTCTTCTGAGACGCCAGGAGGATGACCGCCTGCTGGATCTTGAGCTGGTCGGCAGCCGAGCCGGAGCTCGAGCCGAGCCGCAGCGCGCGCACCGCCCCAATGTTGAGTACCAGCAGGACGAGGTGCAAAGAGATGCCGAGTCCGGCCGCCGCCGCGACGCTCGCAATCGACAGCCCGGTCGTGTCCTGCAGCATCGCGCGCGACACCTGCATCCAAGGCACCGACGCGAGGCAGATTGCAGACCCGCACGAGATGACCGTCTTGTTGGAGTCGACGGCGCGTGCGACGGCGTCACTGCCTGCGCGCACGGTCGCGCCCAGCGCAGTCGGGATAAGCACCATGAGCACGAGCTGCTTGAGCAGCGCGACGGAGTCCAGCGACAGGCCGCCCGCTGCGCTGCCGAGCAGCAGCGGCAGCATGAACGGCACCGTGAACACGGCGAGCATGTTGGAAGAGACCGTGAGCAGGATGGCCATCGCAACGTTGCCGCCGAGCTGCTGAGTCTGTGTGTGTGTGTGTGTGTGTGTGAAGTGGGTATTTATTTGTGTGTGAAGAGGAGATGGGGCCAGCGTGCATGAGGATGGGGGGGGGGTCTGCCAGACAGGTTCACGTTGTGTGCGTATGCCTGTGTGTGCGTTTGTGTGTGTGTGTTTGTGTACGTGCATGTGTGTGTGTGTGTGTGTGTCTGTGTGCACGCCTCCCATTGCGTGGAGGTCTGGTGGTCGACCTGTCACACACCCACACAAATACATGTGCACACACACGCACACACACACGCACGCACACACACACACACCATCATGATCCCGCTCGAGAGCGCGGTCGGCATGGCGAAGAACACGCCGAGCCCGAGCGCTAGCGACGGCGGCTGCAGCGGCGCCATCAGTGACAGCGGCGTGAGCAGGAGCGGCGACAGCAGCAGGATGGCGAGCAGGCCGTACGCGACACTGCCAGTCGCTTGCAACGCCTGCAACGCCTCGCCGCGCTTGATCTGCAGCCCGCTCGACACGAAGATGGCGATGACAACGTACGTCTGCAGGCTCGTCTGCGCAGCGGCCGCGCCGAGTGACGGCGCCAAGATGCCAACGCCCAGACCGGTCGCCAGCGCGATTGGCAGGAAGTTCATCAGGAAACCTCGCTTCAGACGGTCCATAATGGGCGGCGGTGGCGGCGGTGGCGGTGGGGGCGGTGCGGGCACCAGTGCGGGCGCCTCAGCATGCATGGAGCCACCCGCATGCGCGTCCTCCTCCTCTTGCCGCATGGAGCCACACGCATGCGCGTCCTCCTCCTCTTGCAGCGGCACCCGGCGTGCATGCGCGTCCTCCTGCTCTTGCAACGGCATCCGGCGTGCCGAGTCCAGCTCCTTGGGATGTTGCCCGCCCTCAGAGCTGAGGGCCCTGAGGTACACTCCTACCCCACCATGCGGGTGGAGCCGTCCTGGGTTCTTGCTCCCAGCCAGCAGGGTATTCGGAGACGAGAGCGGCACGGCTGCGCGGAACAGGCCACGGGGCAGGCAGGTGGTGCACAACGCGCGCATGGTGCTGGCGTCAAGCCCTCCTTTCGCACCCGAAGCCGACATGAGCCGCATCACATGAGATATCATACATATGAGAGAGGTGCCCACATCCTCTACTACACAGGATTTTTCTCTCTCCAGATAAAAGGTATGAAGGGTATGGAAGGTATGGAGGGTAAAACAAGCGCCACGGCTCCTGTCCATTGACGTGTCTATCCTATTAAACACGATGAGTGGCTTTTACGTTCAGGGACAGGGACAGGGACAAGGTCAGGCGACACAGGGGGGTGGGGGCGCAGGCGGCGGGGCGCAGTATGGGTACAGGGCCGGCTACCAGCGCCCTACGACTCAGGGTTTCGACAACACGTCTCAGGTGCGCAGGGGAGGGGAGATGGGGGAGGGGAGGGGCCGGGGGACGGGCAGGTTAATTGGGCATCGCGGGGTGCCATGCGCGTGCCCTGAGCGGGGCGCGCCGCCGTGGATAGGCGCCATAGTCAACCATGCGATGATCGGTGACCGGGATCGGGGTGTGCCGACGCCGTGGTGACCGCCTTGGCCACCCATGTTCCCTGCACTGCAGGCGGGCGCGTACAACTACTCCCAGCCCGCGGGGCCTGCTGGGCCCACGGCTGAGCAGCAGGCGTCTCAGTACCAGGGATCCGGGGGGCAGGGCCAGTACGCGTCGCAGCAGGGGTACGCCGCGTCGGCGCAGGGATACTCGACTCCGCAGCAGGGGCAGCAGGGTGCCTACGGTTCGCAGGGTGGCAGCCAGCAGGCTGCCACGGGCGGCAACTTCCCGCAGCAGGCCGGGTACGGCGGGGCACAGGGCGCGCCAGATCAGGGATATGCGTCGCAGCAGCAGCAGACCGGCACGGTGAGTACCATGGGAGGGGGCGCACATGCCGAGGCCTGTGCAACAAACGCAATCCAACGGGGACTGTGATCGCGGCGCACGGCGAGAGGGGGGCGCGTAGAATGGGGGAAGGCATGCATGCATGCACACGTCCCATGCACGCACCACGCATGCCCGGTCGCCCTGTCGGTCGCCCATCCCGATCTGCCCCCCGCATGCCAGGGTTGCACCTCACCCTGCCCACACGCCATCTCAGGCATGCGGTGGGGTGAGTCCCTGAGATGTGCGTGTATCATGCAACCAGTGCCTGCCAGAAATGCCTGATTGTGCGGTCCACGTGCATCACAGGGAGGCTACGGGGCACTGGCCACCGCTGCGTACGCCAGCTCCGGTGCGGGTTACGGCTCGACCGCTGCGCCCGCTATAGCTGCACAGGGCACGGGCGGCTACCAGAGCTACCCCGGTAGTGGCGCCGCGGCGGGGGGTGCTCAGACCGCGTATGGCGGCGCTGCCGGTGGCGGCTCGGCTTATGGTGGTGCCGCCGGAGGTGGCTCCGCGTACGGGGGTGCTGCCTCTGGGGGTGCTCAGACCGCGTACGGCGGCTCCGCGGGCTCGCAGGCTGGCTACGGCAGCAGTGGCCAGCAGACTGCTGGCTATTCCGGCACTGGCCAGGCCACTGGGGGCTCCGCCTACGGCGGCTCTGCTGGAAACGCGGCCTACGGCGCCGCTGCGTACGGTGGTGCCGCCATGGGGAGTGCTCAGCCGGCGTATGGCAGTGCCCAGGGTGGCGGATCCTTTGGTAGCGGCGGCCAGGCCTCTGGCGCGCAGTCGTACGGCCATGGCGGCGGGGGCGGGGGCTACGTGCAGGCCGGCATGGGCATGGGCCAGCAGGCAGGCGGCCAGATGGGCGGCCAGATGGCGCGCCCCGCCACAAGCGCCCCGCAGATGGGTGGCGGCGGTATGACGGCGGCGGCGGTCGGACGCATGGCAGCGGGCTCCAACATCCCTGGTCTTGCCATGGGCGGCGGCGGCGGCATGGGTGCTGGCGGCATGGGCGGGGGCATGGGCGGAGGAGGCATGGGCATGGGTGGCGGGGGCATGGGTTCTGGCGGCATGGGCATGGGCGGCGGCATGCCTGCTGGCAGGTTGGGCATGGGCGCAGGCGGCATGGGCGCGATGCCCGGCGGTGGCATGGGCGGAGGCATGGGTGCGCGCGGCGGCCCGATGGGAGGTGGCATGGTGCCCATGGGCGCACGCGGCGCCATGGGCGGCGGTGCCTTAGGCGGCGGTGCCATGGGTGGTGGTGGCGCCATGGGTATGCGCCCGGTGCCCGGAGCTGGCATGGGCGCGCGCCCCAGCACAGCGGGCCCGGCAGGCGGTGGGCCCGACCTGCGCGCGGAGCTGCGCAGGGACCGCGACGCAATGCGCCCCGGCGGCGGCGCGCGCGACGGCCCCGGTGGTGGCGCGCCATCTGACAGGGACCGCGGCCGACCGAGCGGCGCGCGCGGCGATGCGCGCGGCGATGCGCGCGGTGACGCGCGGGCCCCCGCGTCTGACCGCGACCGCGAGCCGCGGGTGCGGCGCGAGCCGGCGGCGGCGGCTGTCAAGCGCGAAACGCGCTCTGACGCGCCGCCGCGCGCGAGCAGGCCGCGCTCCGGCTCGCCGCACCGCAGGGCAGGTGTGCTGATGCGTGCACGCAAGCGTGTGCGCGCACGCATGCACGTAAGGACAAGGTCACACAAATGCACGCGTGACGCTTGCACTCAGCCCCCCCCCCTCTTCTCCTATCCACACTGACGCCCCCACACTTGTCCCCCCTTCCCCTCCCCAGAGTACCTCCCTCGCATCCCCATCAACAGCCTCGAGCCCGGCCCTCGGGACTTTGCCGAGTGCCTGCGGCGCTACCCCGCGATGGCAGTGCCGACCGACCTGCTCGCGCTCGTGCCCGCGTGGCACACGCGCGCGGGGCTGCGCGCCGACGGCGCCCCGGACGCGCTTGGGCTGCGCGTCGTCGCGCTCGACTCAGTCGTGCGCTTAGACCACGAGCAGTGCGCGGTGGTGGAGGACGCCGCGCCTGGTGACACAGTCCCCAGCGGCGGCGGCGGATGCGGCGGCGGCCCTGACGGGGCCCCGCGCTTCACCGCGCGCGTGCTCATGGTGCACGGCCTGGATGCAGCGGTGTCCGCGGGCCTTGCGCGCAGCGGGTCGCAGCCGCTCGCCGCGCAGCTGCGCTTCATTGCGCAGCGCGTGCTCAAGACAGGCGGTCGCCGCGCGGTGCTGCAGGCGCTCGGCGGTCGCTGGAACCCGGAGCTGGACGGCCCCGTGCCTGATGACGGTGCGCTCGCACGGTGCGCTGTGCGCCACGTGCGCACGCAGGCTGGGCTCGACCTCGCCCCGTGCACGCGCTGGCTGCGCTTCCTGGAGGTGCACTACCACCGGCCGGGACGGGATGGCAGGGACGATGCCGCGCTCGCGCCGCCGCCGCCGGGCTATGCCACCACCGCGCACGCGCCCGCCGCCAACGACGTGTGCGTGTACTTCATCGTGGACGCGTCTGCATGCGTGCCGAGCGCCGACGACTGGCCGGCAGTGTACGCGGAGCAGAAGGTGGGCAGGAGGTCGATGTCCTGAAAACAAGCACACACACTCTCTGCAGGTCCTCGTTAGGCAATCAAGGAGAAGCTGAGCTACCCTTGGCCACCTTTGGAGGGGGGGTTGCCGATTATATCCCCAAAAGAAGAAGCCAAGGAGAAGCTGAGCTTCTTTGGGTCTCTCGTTGCAAACGTTGGGATTAAGGTCCACCCCTAACCAACGGTTCTGCGTTAGATAAGACCTATGGACAAACGGGAGCTGGGCCTTGGGGCTTGGGAGTTGTGGACCCCCTGCATGCTGTCTGTCTGATCTGTCGAGGTGGATTGGCTCCCTCCTATCATCATGTAACTGTTCCCTTTGTCCCGACTCTGTCCGACCCTGCGCAGGCGTGGAAGAAGGCCAACGCTGCGGCTGCGGCGGAGAAGGCCGCTGCCGACAAGGTGGCCAGCGACAAGGTGTGTACAGTGAAGCAGATAGGACCCCACGACGCGCGAGTGCATGTCGTGCTTTTTGCACGGTGTTGTGCGTGTGTGTGTGTGTGCGTGAGGGTGTGTGTGTGTGTGTGTTTGTGCATGTGTGCGTGTGTTGTCGTGCCGCACGTGATAGCAGACCACTGCCTACCCCAATTGGCAAGCACCACTTGACCCCCTATCCCCTGGAAGCAGTTAGGACCTATTTTGGAGGTTGCACTTGTAATAGCTCTCCTTTTTGCTCCGGGACTACACGTTGGCAGGCAGCCAGCTGGTGGCTACCGCCCCTCACACAAGTAATTGTTAGGGCCAGAACTGGACTTGGGTCTAGGCGGTGGTACTAGGACTAGAAGGTAGTCTTTGTTGGAAAGCCGATGGAACTGTAACTGTAACTGTGTACAGGTGATGCAGAAAGGCGTGAGCCGTGACGGGACGGCGTCACCCGGTGAGGGGCTTGCGGCGGGACCCCCCCGCGTCACGCGCTTACTGATGCCACCCTGTCACCACTGCTACCATGCCACCACTGCCACCATGCCACCATCACTGCCACCATGCCTTCACCACCGTCACCATGCCACCACCACCACCACCACCATGCCAGTAGTGTCAGCACTGAGACTGCCACCATGCCACCACCACTGCCACCATGCCACCATGCCACCACCACCACCACCATGCCAGCAGTGTCACCACTGAGACTGCCCCCATGCCACCACCACTGCTACCATGCCACCACTGCCACCACTGCCACCATGCCACCACCACTGCCACCATGCCATCACCACCGTCATCATGCCACCACCACCACCATGCCAGTAGTGTCAGCACTGAGACTGCCACCATGCCACCACCACTGCCACCATGCCACCACCACCACCACCATGCCAGCAGTGTCACCACTGAGACTGCCACCATGCCACCACCACTGCCACCATGCCACCACCACCACCACCATGCCAGCAGTGTCACCACTGAGACTGCCACCATGCCACCACCACTGCCACCATGCCACCACCACCACGACCATGCCAGCAGTGTCACCACTGTGACTGCCGCCATGCCACCACGTAGTGATGCTGCCGTCGCTAATGCTCAAGCTGCTGCCAACACAGCAAGCCTCGCCTCTCCCCAATCGCACCCCCACCCACCCCATCTGCAACCTCACACCGCTGCCCCCACCACACACGCCCAGGCGGCCGCGGAGAAGGCCGTGACCGACGCGGCCGACATGAAGTCCGAGGACGCCGCCGCTGCTGCCAAGGCCGAGGCGGCGAACGGCAAGAAGGCAGAGGAGGCAGGCGCCGTGGCTGCGGGCATGAAGAAGGACGCCCCCCCTGCTGCCGCCGCCGACGCTGCCAAGAAGGCCGAGGCGGTCGCCACCGCCGCTGCCGACACGATGGACGTCGACGCTAAGGACGAGGCTGCGGAGGTCAAGGGCGCCAAGGACGCTGCCGCCAAGCCCGACTCAGCGACCAAGGCCGCCAAGGCTGCGGAGGGCGGCGGTGGTGTTGCACCGGCGGTGACTGACGCCGCTGCGCTGCAGGCCATGGTCGAGGCTGTTGCTGCGTCGGTCGTGCCGATCGAGCCGGTGCTGCTGCTCAAGGGGCGGACGACGGCAGAGGAGAGGGTGCGCAGGGCAGGGCAGGGAGGGGGGGGGGCTGCGTGTGCGTGTGTACTGCTGCTCACCAACAGCACAGGAGAAGGTGGACATGCAAGTCATGGAGGTGTGTGTGTGTGTGTGTGTTTGTGTGCCGCTGCTGCTGCTCAAGGGGCGGGCGCCGACCTGCCTCCTCTACTCTGCCCCCCTCCCCTTACAGATCAGGCCGCTTCTCTCAACGGCATTTGCTCGATGTGACATTTCACGTGTGCCTCACTCACCTGCCCCAGCACACACACACACACACACACTCAAAGATCAAGACCGTGTCCATCTCCCTCAACGGCATGCTCGACTACGACATCGATGACGACGATGAGCCGACCGTCGAGCTCTCGATGTTTGCAGAGCTCTTCCAGGTGGGTGGCCCCACAGCCCGTGAGGGGGAGTCGCGTCCTCTAGTTTGCTCTGGGAGTTGCTCCGGGAGAGCAAGCCACGCTCACCGGCCGACTGACCAGTCCAGTCGCCCCCCTCGCCCTGCCGCTGTGATGCCTCATCATCATGACGGAGTCAACGGCCTCTACTTCTGATGGGAAGCTGGCCATGATCCCCCAATCGCCCCCCTCTACCCATGTGACGATGATGCCCTACCACATTCACAACGCCCGAGGCGGCGCCTCAGGCGTCCCATTCTATGGCGCGGATCAGGCGGCGCCTCAGGCGCTCCGACCGGCCGCCTGAGGCGCACCCCTGATCGCTTCAGACGTTGCCTCTGGCGTTATGATTGTGAGGGATGGACATCATCATCGCGATGGCGGACGCCACAGTAGCCCTCGGCTGACGCCCCCCCCCCCCCCCGCCCTGCCCCCGCCGCGACCGCAGGAGATGCTCTCGCGTGAGTTCGGCTCCAACATCTTTGGCGGGCTCCTGCGCGCGAGGGAGGTGCACCTGATTGCCGAGAAGGTGCGAGGATGTCTGGGCCTGGCCAACAGTCTGCCTAGAACAGAAGGAGGGTGAGGAGAGGGTGAGGGGCTAGCTCACAGTCTGCCTAGCACAGAGAGAGGGTGAGGGGAGGCTGAGGGGCTAGGTGCGAGGATGTCTGGGCCTCACCAACAGTCTGCCTAGCAGCGAGGGAGGGTGAGGGGAGGGTGAGGGGCTAGCTAGTCGCCTGGCTGGGAGAGGGGGGTGAACAAGGTGGTGCGAGTCTGCCTGGGTCGCTGCTTGCAGAGAGAGAGAGGCCTGGCTAGCAGCCGCGCTAGCAGAGAGAGGGGCGAGGGGCCTGGCTAGCAAAGAGAGGGGCGAGGGGCGACCTAGTTTTAGGGTTTGAGACGAGCGTGGGGTCCTTGTCTTTACGCGGCCTGTTGCACGCGCGTACGGAAACGGCGGGCGCCTGGTTGAGACGATGGGGACCACAGTTACAGTTACATCGGCTTTCCAGCAAAGACTACCTGTAGTCCTAGTACCACCGCTTAGACCCAAGTCCAGTTCTGGCCCTAACAGTTACTTGTAGGGGCGGTAGCCGCCAGCCGGCTGCCTGCCAAAGTGTAGTCCCAGAGCAAAAAGGAATGCTTTTGTGCGACGCCTCCAAAATAGGTCCTAACTGCTTCCAGGGGATGGGGGGAAGTGGGGGACCACCTTCAATATATACGCTGTCCCAGTGGTTTGTTTTCAGCTTTTTTAATTATTGTTTTGCGGCCAGCCGGCGCGCGGGCCAACGCACCGTTGTCTGCCTTGTCCGCTCACTTAGCGTTGACCAGTGCAGAGGTGCCCCCAAAGCCCCACACTGCCCCACACTGCGCCACACACTAACTCAATGGCCCCGCTCCATGGCCCCAAAAGTGGACCATCGACTTTATTGTTTTGGGGCCAAATGGCCCCAAATGGCGAAAACTAAATCACTGCGCTGTCCTCATCCTAGCGCTCGGGCCCGCGGCGCGGCGCGTCTGCCTTTCCTCGCCCGCTGCCTGCCCTCTCCACATGCACAACCGTGCGGCCACCTTGCATCACACCGACACACTCCCCCCGCCCTCCCACTCGCAGCGGCGCTTCTGCCTTCCCCCACTGCTCGCCCTCCCCTAACACCCTGCCGCCACCCTTCATCACACCCACTCGCTCCTCCCCTCTTCAGGCGCGCCGCAAGCGCGCACGCGAGGAGGCTGCTGCCGCCCCCCCTGCCTCCGACCAAGTTAAGAGCAGCAAGGGCGATGCGGGCACGGCGCCCAGCGCCCGCGGTGCTGACAAGGAGAAGGACAAGGCCAAGGGCGAGGTCAAGAAGGTGATGGTGGTCGTGTGGGATGTGGTGCGACGTGACGGCGCCTCTTGTATCCATGGATGTGGGCTCTCCTCCGGGATGATTCACAAGCGCCAATTTGGTTGTTCGTGTGATGTGACCTCTTTGTGTCTATGACATGCATGTGGGCTCTCTTGGCACCTGGGCGTGGCTTGACACCTGGGAGTGGCCACCATAAGTCGCAAGGATGATGCCGTTATTTGGGGGGGGGGTAATTTCTCGCGAGGTGTACGTGCGGCGCGGCGCATGCATGCCTCTTTGGTGGGCGCGATGCTGACCTGTCCCGTTTGACTCGCGCCATTGCATGCCCCCGCCCTTTGTGGCTCGTCCCGTTGCACACGCGCCGCTCTGTGCCCCCACAGGAGACGAAGGAGGACGCGCCGAAGGAGAAGGAGGTCAAGGAGGAGGTCGTCAAGGAGGAGAAGGAGGAGAGGTCTGAGAAGGCGGAGGGCAAGGAGGAGAAGGCCATGGAGGAGGTCAAGAAGGACGCGGTGAAGAAGGAGAAGGACGAGGCCAAGAAGAAGGAGGAGGAGAAGCCCAAGCCGGTGTACGACAACACGCTGCTCACCGCATTCAGGTAGGTGCATGCATGCACCGTATGCACGCGCATGCCCGCACACATGCCCACACGCATGCATACGTCGACTGGTTGACTGGTGTGCGCGTGTGCGCGCGCGTCCGCATGTGTAGTCGGGAGTTCAGGAATTTGGGGCTCCGGTGTTGTTGGTTAGGTGGACGCAGGCTCGGCGCGGCGCAGGAACATATCGAACAGCCCAGTCCCAAGCAGCCCAGTCCCGAGCAGCCCAGGCGCCGCGCTCGCACGCGCTGAGCGCGCACGCACACCTGCACACGCGTCTCGACATCTGCGGGGGAGGGGGGGCACAATGGGGGCTCCGACCGGCTGGTGATGATGCGACAAAGCTACCGCTGCTGCTGCTACTGCTGCTGCTGCTGCTGCTAATGTACGGCGACGTGTGTGTGTCAACGTGTGTGTGACTCTGTAGGCACTTTGACCGCGGCGGCTGCGGCTACTTCCGCGCGGACGACCTCAAGCGCATTCTGCACGGCCTGGGCATGCACCTTCCGCACCGCGTCGTTAAGGTGCGTGTTGCCTGGGACCTAGGGCGCAGGCTTTCTGTGGTCAAGGGGTGCAGCACTGCGCGGTTGGTCACCAAGGAGGCGTCACTGACCTGACAACCAAGGAGCATGGGAATGGCACGTGGCATTCACGCGCCACCGCTGTCGTCCCAAGGTATGCGCGAGGACAGTGGGGCCTGTGCACAGCAGTCTGCCGACCTCTGATGGTGGTCGAAAAGAGGAGTGCCGGCACGACAGAAGCAGCACCGCCGTCGCCAGACGCCCCCGATGTGTGTGCGCGTGCGCGCGCGCCCGCCTGCCCGCCACGCCCCCCCTCCCCACCCCCGCGATCCGCCCCACACACACACCCGCAGGAGCTGGCTCACTCGGCTGCTGACATGTCTGCCGCAAAGTCGTCGTCGACCTCGTCGCGCGAGCGCGTGTACTACAAGGTGCGTGATTGGGTACAAGAGTTGTGCGGGGGGGGAGGGGGGGGGGGCAGCATTCGTGTGTGTGGTGTGTAGCAGAATTGGTGGGGGAGAGTCGCAGCATTCGTGGGCGCGTGTACTGCAAGGCGCGTGGTTGGGGACAGAGTTGGTGTGTGGGGGGGGAGGGAGGGGGGGCACAGAGTTGGTGTGTTCAGGGGCAGAGTTGTGTGTGGTGGAGGTGGGTGGGGAGGGGACGGCAGGTCGCAGCATGCGTGGGGGGGGGGGCAGCGTTTGTGGGTGCGCGCAGGCAGCAGCGGTGGTTGTGAGGGACAGGGGTGGGGGGGGGGGATTGCCGGTGGGTCTTGCTTGGGTGAAGTAGGCACTACCTGGGGGGGGGAGCGGGGGCCGGGGGGAGGGGGGGGCAGCGTTTAGGGCCGCAGCATGTGTGGTCAGGTTGCGTGCGAGCGCTCCAGCGCTCCAGCTGCCTCTCGACCCCCCCCCCTCTCCGCCCCTTCCCTACCCACTCCCCCAGGACATCTGTGAGGTGCCGGCCATCCACGACGGCTCTACGGCTGTTGCCGCTGTTGGCGCCGTTGCGGCGGTCGAGATTCCTGCGGCGGTCGAGGTTCCTGCGGTGGTCGAGCAGCCTCCTGCTGCTGTCGCTGACGCTGCCGTGCCTGCCGCTGAGGACGCGCCGATGGCTGACGCGGAGGGCGACGGTGTGGCTGCCGCGGACAGCGCCGCTGTCGTCGCTGACGCTGTCGCAGTCGAGGCTGCCGATACCGATGCTGCTGCTGCCGCGCCCGAGGCGGAGCAGGTGGCAGAGGCGGCAGAGGAGGAGGAGGTGCGCGCCTCGGCGCCCACCTCGGCTGCGAGGCCCACGCGCGCACGCAAGGGCAAGGCAAAGAAGTAGGCCGACCTCGCTTCCCGGCGGCCTTTGTTCACAAGGGGGGGGGGGGGCTACACTCAGAGCGTGGACGTCGGTGGGCACTTTTGTTGATCGACCACAAACACGCTCGATTGCCTGGCCGAGCGAGGAGGTGCTTTGCTGTGCTATCCCGCGGCGGGCGTGTGTGGTTGTGGGGTGGCATTGTATGTTGCGAGCAGCTCCAGGCACAGCTGCGTGCTAGACACCGCCAACAGCGGCACAGAAGCTCCAGGCACAGACAGCTGCGTGCAGGCACACGTGCCCAAAGAAAGCAGGACGCAAGGGGTTTTTAAGCACGGTGTGTGCGTATGTGTTTGCCAAGTGTGTGTGTGTGTGCGCGAGTGTGTGTGCACAGGGGTGTGTGAGTGTGGACATGCTGGACATTGGTCAAGATGGCTGCCCGTGGAGGCGGGCTACCATTACGGCTTCAGCGGTGGCGACCGCCGAGGCAACACAGAGTAAATCCGCTTCACCAATCGAGCGTTCGTCACCGCGCTCATCCTCGGGGGCGCTCGCCTGCCGGTGACTGGCGTTGGAAGGTCTTCAGGCAGCCTCCATGACAACTCTGTTGTCCATGCACCCCTGGAGGATGGGACCTGGCCATGCATGAGGCATGGGGCGCCGGCTGAGCCCCATGCAAACGAGAGCTGGACAGCCATGCACTGCCAGGCGCGGACCGTTCCAGTCAGCGCCAGTCGGCTCTGCCGGCTTGACTGGCCACAAGGCCACTACTGTGGCCCTGAGGAAGGTCCTCTCCTATAAGCTCCTTGCCAGACATGTCTCTCAGAGACCGCTGTTTGGGGTAGTCTAGCCGGCGGGAGCGGTAGTCTGTCGGCCGGGAGCCGGCGGTACTCTAGTACTTGGGTGTGCTGGAGTATCGGCGGGTGTCTCTAGTAGAAGAGTAGCCTGCTTAGCTAGAAGCCCCGTGTTACTGTTACTGTATAAAAAAGGTGACCAGAGGCCTTCCCCCAAACCACCAGAAGCGGCCACCACCAGCCAGCGGGGCTGGTAGCACACCCATCGCAGACACGGCAGGCAAGAGCTCTGTGACACAGACAGGGTACAGTGGGCTGCGTGCAATCACGTGCCAGAGTGGCTGCTGCCACGACCGCCAGGCGTGACACAGGAAACCCACACCGCCCAGCTCCGGAAGTTGAAACCAGTCGTGCTGCTGGCTCGCCCAAATTACACGGAAAATCCAGAGGGACCAGTGCAAGTCTACGTCGTGGAGATCAAGACCTGCATCGACACGCGCAACACCGACCAACTCGAGCACGAGCGCACGCAACACACAAACCTCGAGAACATGCTGACGGCGCACAACCATACAGTGACGACAATACCAATCCTGGTGGGCGTTGCAGGAACCATCTACACAGAGCACACACTCCAAGCACTCACAAAGCTTGGCGTCAAACACGACCAGGCAAGGGCCTGCTGCCAGAAACTGCACACGATGGCAATTAACCAGCTACGCAGCATCATAGGCACAAGAAGACAGCTTGAGCTCGCTGAAACGAAACTCAGACCGAGACCCCGACATCCCCTCTGATCCCAAGCTGGCGCTTGTGTAGTGGCGGGGGGAGGGATGGAGGGGGGCAACTTCCTACTTCTGACTCCTTGGTAGGCTGGCGCGCTGCGTGGCCTTGCGGGCTGTACAAGTAGAGCTCCCCTAGATGTGTAGTCTAGGCCTCAACTCACGCCCCGGGGTCCTCCGGGCGCGTGTCTGTTAAAACTGTAAAAACACCCATCGCAGCGCTCTACCCAACGGCCACACTGCTCCCGCCACTGCGCGCGTGGGGCACCGCCTTCCCTTTATCACCCCACCCCACAGGGGGAGGATGCAACTAGCAAACAGGTGCAGCCACCCGCTCGCCGTCAACCACGAGGCGCCCGCTGCTCTGCAGCCTCGTAGTCATTGAGCGCGTCGAAGACGGCTGCCGACGGTCCAGACCAGTACTGTTGCGATCGGTCGCGCAGCGCGTGGCGCCAGTGCACGACGGTGTCGGCCACGGCGTCAGTCGTTAGAGCGAGTTATTGCTCATCGCTGGCGGTCACACGTTCGGTTTCAAAGCTCCAGGGAGACTCCAGGGAGATAAGAAAAAGCAGGCACGAGGCCCACAAAAGGCCAATTTATTTTTACAAGAGTAGCCCACGGCTGCGGTGGCGCCACCCACACGAGGTGGTGGGCGCCAAGCAAGCACAATCCAAGCACCAAACCCCTCCTGTGGATGGGGGGCAGCCAAAGGTGTCAAAATCACAAAGGGACCAGAGGCCTTCCCCCGAACCACAGGAAACGGGGCCAATAACACACCCACAGCAGAACTCTATCCAGCGAACACATCGCACCCGCCAACGTGCACGTGTGGCGCCACCTTCCCTTCACCACACCCTCAAAAGGAGCTCTAAATAGCAAACAGGTGCAGCCACCCGCACGCCGTCAACAACGAGCCCGCAGCCTTGGCGGCGAGGAAAGTCACTTTCGCCATGTCCAATTAAGTAAAAAATAGAGTTTATAGTCCACTGCTGGAGTTCCAAAGCTCCAGCAGGACAGCGCAAGACAAGTGCATCCCACTGACTGGCAGCCGATCACAGCACGTGGCAGAGCAGAGCCTTGTGTCAACCGAGGGCCGTCACGCCGCCCGTCTCCATTGGTGGTCGACCGACCGATCACAGCGCGTAGCAGAGCTTTGTGTCAACCGACCGATCACAGCGAGTAGCAGAGCTTTGTGTCGACCGACGCGAGCGCGACCGCAAATGCGGACAGCGGCGACAGCGGCGACGCAAAGTCGAGCGCAAACGTGTCGTCGCCGATCTTGCATAGCTGCAGCAGCACACGCGCGTCGCACGTTCCCACGTTGAAGCCCCACGACACCAGCTGGAGGTTCTTGACAGAGGGCATTGCATCGTCGCGCCCGGGGAAGTCCAGCGTGAAGTAGCGCTGGCGCGCATCCCACTCGGGCGCCTGTGCGCGTGTGTGTGTGTGTGTGTGTGTGTGTGGTGGTGGGCAGGGAGGGAAGTCGTACCAAAGCAGAAGAGATTGAGAGAGGCCACACCACCTTTGATCGCCAGGCGGAGGGTGCAGAGAGAAGACGCGGGCAGTCCATTTTGTGTGCGTGCGCGCAGCGCACAGAGCTGATGTTTCTTGGGGGAGCTCAACCCTGAACCTTAGAACGATAGAGCACCTACGGTGGCTGCCCGCCTGCCCAGCCAGCCAGCCAGCCCCCCCCCCCCCCCGACCCCACCCACTGTTGTGCATGCTGCCAGCCAGCAAGCCCCACCCACCCACCCGACCCACCACCCAACCACACCGTGGTGCAATCACTGCCAGCCAGCCCCCCACCCACCCCCCTGTTGTGCATCACTGCCGGCTAGCCCCCCACCACCACCCACCCTGTGTGATCACTGCGCCAGCAAGGCCCCCCCCCCCCCCCCCTCCCCTGTTGTGCATCATGTGGCACGGCGATATAAGGCATGTGACACGGCCAGCTTCTAGGCAGCTTCTAGGCAGCCTCTAGGCAGCTTCTAGGCACCCCCCACCCACCCTGTTGTGCATCACTGCCAGCCGCTTCTCCATGTCCTCTGGCAGCTCCCTGCGCATGGCTGAGCCGAGCAGCGCACTGAGGCTCTCCCCGCTGTTGCTGCCAGGAGCCCCCCCTCCGCATGCAGTCGGCACCCAGTCAGCGTCGGGCGCGAGCGTCGCAACGCGCATTGTGCGCGGCCCGCTTTTCGACTTGGAAGGCTTGAAGTCGATCACGAGGTTCTGCGCAAACGAACCGCCCTGCGCACACGTGCGGCCGGGGGAGACACCAGGGGTGCGTATGTGTGCGGGGTGTGTGTGCTGATAGCGCGCTTGCGTGTTTATAGGGGGGGGGGCGCACACAGCTGCTCCCCGCCTGCTCGCCCACCATCCCACCCAGATCTTTGCCCCTGTCTTTACACACAGGGGGAAGGGGGCGCACACTGCTGCTCCTCGCCTTGCCGCCCAGCATCACATCCAGTCCCTTGTGTTCAGCCTCTCGCACAGCATCCAGTCCCAACACACACACGTACGGAGCGACACACATGCGGTGTGTCACACACGACAGTAACTGTGCACTAGGGTATGGATGTCCCACTTGTAGAAACGGCGAGAGCGGTCTCTCGGTGCCCTGCCATGGCTTGCCCCCAAAACAGCATCCTCACATCCAGCTCCTCGCATTTCATCCAGCCCTCCCTCATAAGGTGCATCACACATGGCTGTAATGCCATCATCATCATCATCACATCCAGCCCCTCGCACCTTCAGTGATCCTTGGGAAGGATTTAACAATTAATTAGTATTCCGCTTTTTCCCGTTTTTTTCCCGGCGCAATTATTTTTTCCCCGCTTTTTCCCGGCACAATGTTTTTGTCCCCCGAGCGGAAAAGCGGGAAAGCGGAATAGCCTACGAGGCAATAAAAAAAAATCCGCTCAGATTCCGCTCCGAGCGGTATACTGCCATAGCAAGGATCACTGCGCACCTTCCCCCCTGTCTTTGCCCACAGCATGTACTCAGTGCCGACCAGATTTGCCTTGAGCTTTGCAGCGCATGCAGGTGAACCGCGTGTCGTGTCGTCCCTGCGGCAGGGCAGGCAACAGGAGCGAGGGCAGGGCAGGGTGAGCGGGGTGCACCACCAGCACACCGGCAGAAACTCGCGAGTGCATGGGTGCAGTACAAGCCAGGTGACGTGCTCTGTCTGCATGTGCGTGCAAGGCTTGCCCCCCTGGCTGCTGCCACCACTAGGAGCGCGGAGAGGGCTGATCCTTGCCCATGGAGCAACACCACAAAGTCCCTCCACGCAGCAGCCTCTCCCCCCCCGTCTCAAGGCGGAGAACTCTATTCTTGAGTATCGGGAACGCGTTAGTGAGTCGGGTTTGCGGTCGCAGCGCGCATCCCTGCCCGATGGGCCGAACCAGTGATTCCCCTGCCAGCTGTATACCGCTCCGAGCCGGATTTCCCATTTCCCAGAAAACCACCCCACACTTGTAGGGCCATCCCCACCCAACCTGTGACCAAAATGTGGCCACACCAAAAAAATCCAAAGTCGACAAAACGGCCCCATCGCGCGTGCAGAATGACTTCTCGACACGTAATATAGACATGCGTGTCGAGATCGTGTGCTGGAATACGTCGTGGGGCCGTCGCGGGCCTCGCGGAGCGCCATGCAACAGTCGCACCCAACCCCCTGCCGCGCCGCTGGGGGGAGCCAGCCCCCCGCGACGCCTCCTACCGATCTTCAATACCCGTGGCATGAACTTGACGAGGCGCTGGGTCTCGTTCCGTGCCGCGTTGCCGGGGTCGCTGTGCTGGGCGACACCAAACTTTCGGCATGTTTTGCGGCTTTGCGTTGCCTCTTGACCAAATCCACTTTTGACGCGTGCTTTTTAGTTGCCGCCAATCTCATTTAGACGCATGCGACGTGGGTGACCGTGGCTTGGAGAGACAGTGAAATGCGGAACGAAATCGTTTGGCGTCAAACGTTACACGTCACGGTTGCGTTTGACGCCAAACGGTTTCGTTCCGCATTTCACCGTCTCTCCAAGCCATGGTCACCCACGACGCATGCGTCTAAATAAGATTGGCGGCAACTAAAAAGCACGCATCAAAAGTGGATTTGGTCGACCAGGGAAGCCACAAGAAATTCCCAAAGTTTGGTGTCGCCCGTTTTGGCCACTTTTCCCCCTGGGGTGGGCCCAGGTTGGGTGGGGATGGCCCTAGTGGGAGAGGGCGTAGAGCGGTCCGTTGAAAAGCTCGTGCCGAGAACAGCACAACGGCATGCGTTGCATGAATACCCGCTGTGTATTGTGCCTAGAATTAGTGGTCAAAGTTGCTGGAGCCGGCAAAAAAAAATACTAAAATCCTTCCCAGGGACCACTGGGCCAAACGCCACACGGAGGGGGACTTCGAGGGAGCCGACTCCGCGGCCCATTTGCATGCGGCAGCGCGCAGGGGGCGGAAATTTGAGGCGCGGTTCTGAAACTAGGGCATATAACCAGGGTTTTCAGGGTGTGTGGGGTCGACCGCAAGCAGAAGCGGGCTCTCAGTCTTAATCAGAAGTGGTGGTGGGCCACTCAAGTGTGTGTGCAGAGTGTGATTTTTTTGGTCTTGCCCCAGCCAGGTGGGGGGGCCGCGTGGGCCGGGACCCGGAGTATGGCTGCTCTATACCCCGGCCAACTTAAGTCTGGAAGGGGGGCGTATACAAGCAGGATGGCAGCCGTGGGAACCTTTGGCATCCTCAAGTTTAATAATATGTCCCCTTAATAATATGCCCCCCCCTCCTCCTACCAAACGCATGCACGCATGCCTTCCCACGTCCCTAGCGGCAGCCCGCCCCCCCTGCCTGCCCCCACCACTCCTAAGCGCGCGCACTCATGCCTGCCCCCTCCCCCCCGCCCGTCCCTAGTGATCGCCCCACCTGTCTGTGCTGATCACGTAGCTCGACGCCTTGCTCTTGACACGTTGGCGCGCGGCCATCAGGAATGCGCCGCCGCGCCCGCCCTCACCCGCTCCGAGGTGCAGTGAGAATGACGTGCGCCCAAACACAGGGCTGTGGCGGTGCACCACGCAGCGCACGAGCTGCGTGCCTTGGCCGCCCTCCCCGGGCGGTGGTGCGATGCGCGCAAGCGCCGCGTGGCAGCCAACGAGGTTGGTTGTGGTGGACACACACGCGGCGAGATCCCTCTCGTACAGGACCTGGGGCGAGAAGCGCGACGGCGGCAGCGGCGGCGCAGGCGCCGCTGCTGGCGCCGCTCCTGGGGCCGCTCCTGGCGCAGCTCTTGATGCCGCTCCTGGTCGCTCGTCGTTATCCTGGTCCCAGCAGCGCGACGCCCGTGGTTCGGGTTTCGCGCCATCAGTCCAGTTTCCGACGCGCGGCGTGGCGGGCACCGCTCCCGTGCCCGCCCCGTCGGTGTGCGCGCTGCTCGCACGCGATGACTGTGTTGAAGAGAGAATGCTCTGCATGTCGAGCGCAGTGGACGCAGCCAGGGATGCGGACGCGGACGCAGCCACTGAGGACGCAGCAGCTTTGAGCGAAGATGCCCCGACGCCGCGTCGCTTGCTCATCGAAGAGTTGGGCGATGAGTGTCGCAAGCGAGCCGAATCGCTGCCGCGGATTAATTGCCTGGCGTCTGGGTCAGAAACAAACAGGCCCTTGTCCGCGTACTCAGACGCGCCGTCGGCAAACACGGAGCGGTCGAGCCCGCTCTTTGTTGGCGTCATCACTGGCGACGCCGACGCCGTCTGCTTCTGCGCCGCGTCAAACGAAGCGTTCACCCACACCCTGCTGAAGCCAGCGATCTCGGCGGTCACCGGCACCTCGCTGATGTCCGCGCCGTCGTCCCCCATGGCTGCGCTGGTTTCTGGTATCGTGGCACGCGAGGGGGCGCCAGCCGGCTGCCTGTGTGTGTGACCGCCGGCAGTGGATTGTGAAACTCTCATCATCATGTGTGCGATCAAGGGGTGGGGCAGGGGCATCGGTCAGGGGCCGAGCAACAAATCACGTTGAGGCTGGATACATTGTGCCAGAAGTGGACTGGAACTCAGCATCCGCGCGCATTCTGGAATGCCAAGGTCATGCTTAGAAGAGATAGGCTCCGCCCCCCCCCCCGCCCCCCCCCTTTCGGACACGTGCAGGACCTAAAGGCAATAACACAGGAGCAACAGGGGTCGCCCGCCGTCGCGGCCGCTCTACCTGCAACTGAAGTCCCCAGCCCCGCCCGGCCCTTCTGCATAACAAGCCCAATCATCCGTGCTTCTATCTTCGTGGCGCAGCGCAGTGTCTCGGACCTGCTCAACAGGCCCGCCAGCCCTTTTCGCGAATGCTGCATGCGGTTCTGCATGGCACCGCATGTACAAGCCTCTCCCTCAATCCCCGGCGGCCTCGCACCTCGCTCGCTCGTTAACACTGAGAGCAGTGTTCAGACAATCACGCCTCGCTGCCGTGGGCTGGTCTCCAACGCAGCTATCTGCGAAGCGGTGCCGCCTGCGCTTTGGTCGAGGCAGAAGCAGCAGTAGTGTGGTGTGGCACGTTAGCAGGCTGCCGGGGCTAGCAACGAGCTCGTCTGTCCGGCGTGCTGGCTGCTGGCGTGCTGCGCCAATGCCCCCCCCCCCGCGTCCGCTCCAGCCTAGCGACGACGGCTGATGGACAGCCTCACCTTGAGGCTACGCACTGTGGTGCTGATACGCCGTGAATGTCTGGAACATGTCTTAGATGTATTCCCCACACTGTTACACTGGCACGTCACAGTGTCAGAAACGAGGGTGACCCGCCGTGGGCCACATTGCTGTCCTGGAGGCATGGGCGTGCGTGTTTCGGCCGCATGATCACGGGCTGCGCGTGGCGGGGGTCCGGGGGCGCAGCCCCCGGGAGAGAGGCACCCCACCCCCCTGGTGCGTACTTGTGCTTGCCCAGGCCACAGGCAGTAGGTGGAGGTTGGTGGGGCCCGGGCAGCAAGGCTGCCCATCAGGCATCGGGCGTGCGTGTTCCGGCCGCAAGATCTCGGGCTGCGCGTGGCAGGGGTGCAGTGGTGCAACAACAAGATGATGATGAGAGTTTTACAATCCACTTCTGGCGGTCACCAGAAGTGGATTGTAAACAAACATCATCAAGTAGCCCACGGTAACGCCATCCACACTTGGTGGCGGGCGCCAAGCAAGCAGCACCACTGTGCAGGCTGCACACCCAGCCCCTCAAATGGCCAGAGGGCGGACCCAAGGTATAAAACCATGAAGGGACCAACAAGCCCTCCCCCGGACCACCGGAAGCGGGGCTAGTAGCACACCCGCCGCAGCACTCTACTCAGCGACCACACCGAACCCGCCACCGCACGCGTGTGGCGCCACCTCCCCTTCAAAAACACCCCCAGAGGGAATGCCAGCTAGCAAGCAGGTGCAGGCACCCGCTCGCCGTCAACGACGAGGCGCGCGCGGTGGAACTGCGCCCGCTTCCCCGCAGCCTTGGCGGCGAGGAAAGCGGGCCACAGCGCCCGGTGCTACGCCTCCTCGCGGTCACTGAGGACGTCGAAGACAGCAGCCGCCGGGTCCACGTCGCGCAGGTTGCGGCGGGAGCGCACGACGGTGTCGGCCACAGCGTCAGACGCCACGGTAAAGAGCACACGTAGCACGCCGGCGCGGCTCCACACCAATGCCCCCGACGGCAGGCTTGGCGTTGAGGAACGACGCGGACACGACCCCGCCACCAGCGGGCCTATCCCGGCCAGAGACGTCGTGCACAAAGCGCACGAGATTCATAGCCAGGCAGACGGCCAGGCTGACGCCGTCCGCGGCGGCTGCAGCAACCCGCACAGCCGCCGCCGCCACCGCCGTCTCCTCGGAACCATAGCAGTCACTGAACAGCCGCCTCACATGCCGCGTGGACCCCAAGTAGGAGGCGTCGCGCAGTGCGCCGCGCACGATCCCGTCGCGCGCCATCTGGCCTTCAGAGCCACGGCTCGCTATGAGCCTGGTGGCGGCTGCCACAAGAGGGGTTTACAATCACAGGCCGGCGGTCACAATCAGTTCCAGAGTTCCAGCAGGATCAATAAAAGCAGGAGCCCTGCCAAAAGTCAAAAAAGGGGGGGGGGAACCCACGGCAGCGCCACCCACACGCGGCGGCGGGCACCAAGCAAGCAGTACCTAAGCCAGGCATGATGATGAGAGTTTTACAATCCACTGCCGGCGGTCACACGTTCGGTTCCAAAGCTCCAGCGGGACTTAAGAGAGCAGGCACGAGGCCCACCAAAGAAAGGTAAAGCTACAAAGGTAGCCCACGGTAGCGCCAAACCACGGCGTGGCGGGCACCAAGCAAGCAGCATCACGGTGCAGGCTCCATACCCAACCCCTCCAGTGGCTGGAGGATAGGCCCAAGGTATAAAACCATGAAGGGACCAGAAAGCCCTCCCCAAACCAGTGGAAGCGGGCTGGTAGCACACCCGCCGCAACACTCAACTCAGCGACCACAACACACCCGCCAGCGCACGCTTATGACGTCACCTCCCCTCACAGGCCCCCCCAGGGGCCTAGGATGTCTTGTTCAGAGTGAGTCCGCCGTCCACCACTCCAACGAAGGGATGGGTCGGGCCCACCACACCCGCCCATCCTCGCGGCACCACGCCGCCCGCAGCAAAAGACGCCAGCGCGTCCCACAGATCAATCGTTGCCAGCGCCCCCGCCCGCCCAACCGCCACCGAGCGAGCAGGGGGCACCACACCATCACACCAGGCAGCACACTCAGGCCTGAATCCGTCAGAGGCAGACCCCAGGTGTAACCAGCTGTAAAGCCAGGACCATGAAGGGACCAAGAAGGCCCACCCCCAACCAACCCCAAAAGGCCGAAGCACGGCACCCGCCGCAGCACTCTACTCAGCGACCACCCCACACCCGCCACCGCGCGCGTGTGGCGCCACCTCCCTCACACACACCCTCAGGGTTCTAGGATGTCTTGTTCAGAGTGAGCCCACCGTCCACCACTCCGATGAAGGGGTGGGTCGGGCCCACCACAGCCGCCCACCCGCGCGGCACCACGCCACCCTCAGCGAAGGCGGCCAGCGCATCCCACAGCTCAGTCGTCGCCAGCTCCCCCGCGCGCGCGGCCGCCGCCGCACAACCAAGTGGCAGCACACCATCACGCGGGCGCGTGATGCGCCACAGGTGGCGGCGGCCGCGCTCCATTGCGTCCACCACGAGCGCAGACACCACCGCCCACACACCAGGCCGCAACCCAGCGGGAGGCTGCAACAGCCACACCTGGCAGCACGTGACGACCGGAGTAGGGGCAGGGAGGGCAGCAGCAACCGACACCACCACTGCTTCCGCCACCGGGCACCCCCAGAAGCAGTGTGCACGCCATGCCGTCGCCGGCGGCCCGTCCTCCTCACGGCACCGCCACCCGCACGGGCACTCGGGCACGCCCAGCGCAGCCTGCTTGTGGAAACCACTCAGCCACAGGCGCCAGATGGGCTCCTTGCGGGCATTGAGGAGGGGCACCCGCCACAGCGCCGGCACCGCCACCTCCAGGCCGCGCAGCCCTGCGCAAACCTGCGCGTCGGTCGCGCGGGGCCCCCCGGGCGGGCCGTGGTCCAGTGCCAGAGCCGCCTCCACCGCGGCCGCCCGCCGCATCCGCCGCTCGTCCACCACCGCCCGCAGCTGAAGCGCCACTGCCAGCTTTCACGTCAGCTTCCCCACCACACCCGGGCCATGCGCAAACCCCACCCACCGCGGCTCACCCGCGGCGCCGCCCCCCGCAGCTGCAGGTAGAGGAGCAGGTCGGGCAGCTGTGGAGCGCAGGCCAGGCCACCCACGCTGCCAGCCAGCCGGCATGATGACACTTGGCAGCTGCCAGCCGACCAACCGTAAAATCTCCACAACGGCCGCGCACTCGCCTGCTCTGGGGAGGGGGCAGAACTGGCGGAGCGGCCTGAGGGCGGTGAGGGCGGCACCACCAGCCGCCGCCTCGACCCAGGCAGCGGGCAGTGCCGCAAGCACGACCGCCACTGCGGTGTAGAGGGGGTCGAGCGTGCGCCGCACACACACAGCAGGTCCGGCTCACCCCGAGTCATGCATCCTGAAGATCGCCGTGCGGGGTTCGAGATCTTGGCAGCCCCACATCTCGATGGACAACTGTTTACCTCCCAGCTACTCACGCACACACGCTGTTTGCTGTGAGGCATGCGCCCCTCCTCCGGTTCCTCTGTTTCTCTGACAACCCCGGCACCCATAGTTAGCATGCCTTGGAGGTCGTGGGGCTCTCTCGTCTGCGCGCGCTCACAGCGTCCCCACATTTCTACTTCCAACTGCTGTCCTCCCCTCACACCACATGCACACACACACACATACACATCTGCCATGAATTCTAGGGGGGTAGAATTCGCTGCCGCATGAGCCATAACTTCTAGGGAGGCAGAATGCTGCTGGGGGCGTGCTTAACAGGGGGCAGAATCCAAAGGGCGGTAACCCCTATGATGCCACATTCTGTGTCACACCCTGTGCTGGCGCGAGGCCCGCACCACCCGCAGTGCTGGTGGGAGACCCGCACCGAAACACATTAAAATATTCGTGGCCGTGGTGGTGTGGCTCAAGCGTGTTGACACCACGGTGATGATGCACGTGCTCTCGCACATGTGTGGCCCCAGCTGCAGCACCGTATGCCCGCATTTGAAAGCCGTATGCCGTATCGTACCAAACTCCTATTCGTATTCTGTATCATGCCACCCTGACTCCTGCTCATCTGCCAAACCTGCTTTACCACATTCCCAACGCCTGAGACGTCGCCTCAGGCGCCACGTCCGACCGCCTTAGGCGCCCACCACCGCCTCATGCGCACCCCAACCGCCTTGACTTGCGCGCCTTGGATGTTGGGGCTGTGGTGGAGGGCGGCCTTACCATATTCCCAATGCCTGCAGTGGTGCCTTCGCTTCCGCGGATCAGGCAGCGCGCACAGGCACGCCGAGACCGCCCGAGGCACTCCCCCGATCGCCTAAGGCGCCTCCTTATGCACCCACCACCGCCTGAGGCGCAATCTGACTGCCTCAGGCATTATGACCGCCTTAATTGCGCGGAGCAGACGATGGGGATGGGTGGTAGGGTTGGCGCCTCGGGGGTTGTGCACTCAAGGCGCCTCTGGATGAGGACCCACTGCCAACTGAACTGTGACATTTGTAAATGCGCGGCACCGTTGTTTGCCGGGTATGTGTCGTTGCGCTGTGTGCCTTTGTGTATTTTGTTGTGCTCAGTTGCTTTGGTGTTTCGTCTTTGTAGTGTAGTCCTTCTCCTCCTGTCTCCCCGCCTCCCTGTCTCCCTGTGTGTCTCCCTGTCCTGCCCCTCTGCCCCACCCACCTGCTCCTGTCTCCCTTTATCCCTGTCCCCCCCCTCTCCCTCCCTGTCTCCTTGTCTGCACCCTGTCCAACTCCCTTGTCCCCACCTGCCCAACCCCCTGTTCAGCCACTCTGCCCAGCCACCATGTCCAGCCCTGTCCAACTCCCTGCCCCCCCCTGTCCCGCCCCCAGCCACCACCCTGCCCCACCCTGTCCAGCCAACCCGTCATGCCGCCCTGTCCAGCCACCTGTCCCACCCTGTCCACCACCCCTGTCGCACCCTGTCCAGACAGGCCCGGACAGGGGCGGCTGTCCAGGCCACCTTGGCCAGACAGGGGGGGCCTATTATAGGGACTGAAAGTGATGACCGCGAAGATCGACCAAGTGCTGAGCATGAAACACTTTGTATTCGGAGCCCCCCATTGGTGGTTACAAGCTTAACTTCAGTGTATGTCTGGCTATTCAGGCCCCCTCCCTGCCCTCGTCCACCTCCTTAACCTACAACACCTCCCAGTCATCGTCTGCCTAAACCTGGCGAGGAGCTAGGTGATGATGAACCAACAATATACTGGGCGCAATATACTGGGCGCAAGCTGCCCCACTTCTCTCCAGCGGCTACTCCTCGCACTGACCAGGCTCTGGCTGCGACTTGTCGGCCCCCACCCACTGATCACTCTGACGTGCACAAACACTCGTTGTTGCCTGGCGGGCATGGCTGGGATAAAAGCTTCACCGCAGGGCCTTGCGTTGTCTCTGCTCGCCCCCCGGGACACCGGCGGCTCGGTGATGATCTCACCCGGGAAGTTGCGCTTGGGCCAGCCTGGGCCATGCAGCTTCACAACAGCCCAGTCGTGCGCCCTGGCTGTGTCCTCCTCGGAAGCGTAGTATCCGATGTGCCGCGTGAGCTCGGTCTGCGTTTTCGATAGGTACGCCCTCCATGTGCAGAGGCCCTTGTGCCAGGAGACGCCGGTGAAGGGCGAGGTCTTGCGCTCCTTGCACTCGTCTCCCAGTGACACAGGTGGCTCGCTGACGACCTCGCCCGGGAAGTTGCGCCCCTTAAACTCTGGGCCGTGCAGGTTCACAGCCGCGCAGTCGTACGCCCTCGCTGCATCTCCCTCGCAGGCGAAGCGCCCAATGTACTGCTTATTCAGTCGTACCCGCCATGATACCTTGTCCCAGCCAACTCCCCTGTAAGCGCTCTTCTTGCGAACTTCAGGCCCGCTCTCCGCCTGCCCGCCTGTGGCTGCAGCAGTGACGACGAACGGCCGCCACACAAGCGGCTGCATGGGCCGCACGGGCGCACCGCTGCTGGCAGGAAGCTTGATGGAGACGCCTGGCAGGCGGTGCCTGATGCCGGCATGTGTTGCCCTGGCGAGCGCTAGCCTGTCGAAGAGGGGGGAGCCAGGCGGGCGACACGGGTGAGCTAATGACATCGCGTGGTGCTATTGCGTTGCTTCTGCAGTGGCGTAAGCGTCATCGTCGTCAGGCGGACGTTCCAAGTGTCGGTTCGAAAGTGTGGAAGGCGTTTCACAAACTCCGGGATCGGCCACGACGCCACGCCGATGATCGAGGGGTGACCCGCTCCCAAAGGCAGTAGGTTAAGGTTGGTGTGGGCCCAGGCAGCAAGGCTGCCCACCAGCAGGCGTGCGTGTTTCCGCCGCAAGATCCGGGGTGCAGTGTGGCGGGGGTCCGGCCGGACGCGGGGGTCCGGCCGGACGCGGGGGCGCAGCCCCCGGTTGAGCGGCATCCCATTGAGCCCATCCCCCTGATGCATGTGTGAGCTTGCCTTGGGGTCACCGGCAGTAGGTGGAGGTTGGTGCAGGCCCGGGCAGCCTGGCATCCCATCATCGGGCGTGCGTGGTCCGGCCGCAAGATCTCGGGCTGCGCGCGGCGGGGGTCCGGGGGCGCAGGCCCCGGAGAGGCAGCCCATCCCACTGGGCGTGCGTGTGCTTGCCCAGGCAACAATCTCTATGCGGATGATGGTGCGAGCTCGGGCAGCAAAGCTGCCCATTAAGCATCGGGCGTGCGTGTTCCGGCAACAGATCTCTGGCTGCGCGCGGCGGGGGTGCGGGGGCGCAGCCCCCGGCAGAGAGGCAGCCCATCCCACTGGTGTATGCGTGTGCTTGCCCAGGCAACAGGCTGTATGTGGAGGTTGGTGCGGCTTGTTGCCCAACCAGTGCTAACAAGTCCGCTAAAAATCGGTCCGTGTCCGCTTCGCCTTCACCTTGGAAATCAAAATGGTCAGCCATAGCGTCAAGTGATCTAAGCGCGATGGAGCTGGCATTTTCACAACAGTGGTTTCAGCCACACTCGTGTAAGAAATATCTGCGATCTCACCAGCCAATCGCTTTGGCCAGTCTAGTCTCTCGTCACGGGATCGACTCCCCTCCCCTGACTGTTTCAACCTGCGGTCCAGGCGCTCTCATTGGTCACTCCCTGGTCAGAATTTGTGGCTCACGAGCGCCCACAGGTCTCTCGTCAGGCGATCATTGGTCATAGGTAATAGGTCCCCTTCACTGCCGCCCACTGTGAGGCTGTGCTCACAGCGAAGTGCCTCAAGGTCGCGCAAGGAAAGTGGCAGGCGGAAGAGTGGCACCGCGTTCAAGAATGAGATGTTGACAACGCCCGGTGTTAGAGCCTTTATGTTCTCCGCCTGGAGTAAACTCACACGTCAGCAGGTGTGCGGGTCCAGAGAGATCCCAAGCAGCTGATCAGCAGCACTTCTGTGACAGTCTTCACTCACGCACACCAACAGGGTGCGCGAACCGATCATCGGATGTTCACCGTCATCGCCATTTCCTTTTGGGGCTTTTTAGAGCCGGATTTGGGAGCCACGGAGCCGGATTTCAGTCAAGTGGCTCCGGAAAATTAATACGAAATTTTAAAAGGAAATCACGGGTCATCGCGGCATTGGCATGCATCGTAGGGCTGGTACGAATAGGCTTCCACAAGATGGTACGAATGGCGTTCCACGGGATCTTGCAGGGATCTGGGAACTGGAAGCTGAAAGTTGTGAATGTGCGAAAAGCGGGTTCGACTTGCGACGTGGTTAGATGAGCAGTGGGCAGGCATTGGATTTGTGACAGAGATCATCAACTCATCCGCAACTACGAGCCTGGGGATCTCTTCCAAACACCATGGCAGCCTTGCCCTGCATATGCTCTCGGCCTCGTCGCCGAGGCCCCCCAGCTGCACCGCACACAGCTGTGCTGTCATGCCGTACGCATCCTGTCGAGCTCCCACAGCAGCGCGCATCAAACGCCCTCGCATGCATGCCTCCACCCACCTCTCTCCTCCTGACGAATAATTTTCGCATCATCAGTACGAGGAAGGGAGCGCACCAGGACGGCAGGCGGTTAAGAGGAGCGGAGCAGCACTTGGGAGCAGTGGTCCCTGGGAAGGATTTTAGTAATTAGTTTTTCCCCGGCTCAAGCAACTTTGACCGTTCATACCAGGCGCAATACATAGCAGGTGTGCGCGCATCACGTGCCGCTGTACTGCTCTCGGCGAGAGAACGCCCCCATCCATGCCCTCTCCCACCAAGTGTGTGGTGGTTTTTTGGGTAATGGGAGATCCGGCCCCGAGCGGTATATATACGGTATATATACGGCTCGCAGGGGAATCACTGCTCGGGAGCGGTATTCCGAAACTGGCGTGGCAGTCGGCAATGCGAGTTGTGAGCTGGGACAGCTGTCTGACGCTCACCCCCACAAGCATGGCCAAACCCTGGCTGCCACTTCCACTCCCTGAACATATGAACTCCACCTCCACCCACACTCGACAATCACGCTCTGGCAGCACGTCTTCATCTTGTCTCCCCTAAGTGCCCCCCCCCCCAGGGCCAGCGGTACCTCAAAACGGTCACTCAAACTCTCCAAGACAGTCAAGGTGAGTAAAGGTTTGATTATAGGCGTTTTGGGGGGTGGTTTGATTTTTAGGTTGACCCCTTCACCACACCGTGTGGTGTGGTGAACCAATTCACACTCCAGTTTCACACCATCCCCACTACAACTCGACGCACACGCCACCTCGGGACCCCCCGAGCAGCGCTACAGCACCGGGCTGACCCCCGATATCTCCGGTTCGATGGGGACCGCAAACGATGAAGGTCGTTGGCATCTTGGAGGGCTCTCACGGTGATCCCCCAGGATCAAGTCCCGTATGCCATTGGTGTCGAGGCAGGTGATGGCGGGCGCCCAGCATGTGGCGCCGCACGCCTAACGCTGCTTATGCCCCCCGCACAGCACGCAGACACGCCAGAGTTTAGGCGTATGAGTTGGCTTCAGTCACACTTGTGCAGTAGAAAATAGCAACAGCGTCCGCACGAGTCCGCAGTTGCTGACCTTATCACGCAGGCTGTAATAAGACTGCACAAATGGCAGGCATGCAGGCAGGAGGCCAAGTGTGCACGAGTGTCCATTGACGGGCGCCAGCTCCTCCGCTCGTCGATCAACTCGTCGAGATCGGTGCCGCATGGCGTCCTGCATGGGGGGAGGATAAGGGCCGTCTCCCAGCACGGGCCGCGGCAGCGCCGCGGCAACTCGCCAAGCCATGGTAGCGCCTCATTTTTGTTCAACCTGGTTCAACCAGTGTTAACCTATCTAGAGGTAAACCGGGTTTATCGGTTGAACCCCCCTTCAACCCAGGTTAATCCTGGTTTAAGTGGCCGATTTACCTCCTGGTAAACCCTTGTTTAACCTAATCAAAAATGTAGTGTGACCAAGCGGTGCAAGTGTGACAGAAAAGTGGACTGTAAAACTCATCATCATCTCCAGCTATTACTACTGAGGTTTTTAGTCTACTAATCATTCCAGCTATCACTACTGAGGTTATTAGTCTTGCAGGAGGCGCACAGCGTGTTGGCTCCCGTCTCTGCCAGGTAGCCCCCCGCGTGTTGGGGCGAACGGAGCTGGAGCGGAGCTGCTGTGTTGCACACGATTAGATAGACAAAAAGACTGGCTCCGGACAGCGGCCTCCGTCCGAGACAGTTCGGCATGGCGCGAAGCAGGGCGCTGCATGGGCAGCAGTGCACTGCTGGGCTGCTACTGCTGGCGCTCCTCTCCTGCCTAGGCAAGCCCATTAATAACTGCTGTATTTTTTGTAGGCTGCCAGAGCCGTGTGGTGGTGATGCAGTGTTGCGGGAGTGCCAAC
>VFSX01000013.1:405500-498000 GCA_016618255.1 Chlamydomonas sp. UWO 241 | reverse complement strand
TCTCTCTCACACACACACATACACACACACACACACACACACACACTCCCCCCCCCCCCCTCACACACACACGCTCCCACTCTCTCTCACACACTCTCCCTCTCACACACACACACTCCCTCTCACACACACACCCTCCTTCTCCAGGGATGTCGTCCTCGCCCCCACCACACACACACACACACACACACACACCACACACACACCCTCCCTCTCCAGGGATGTTGTCCTTGCCCCCACCACGACGGCCAGTGCCGCACAGATTGTGGGTTGGAAGTATGCGTTGCGTGCGACTTGCAGCGCCGCCCTGGAGTTGCCCTGCGCGCGCGCGTCGCCTGGGGCTGGCGCGTGCGGGGCGGACTTTGTGGCGGGGGGCGGCAGGTGCGAGTCTTGGTTGCGGGTCTTGGTTGAGGTTAGGGTCTACGTTGAGGGTCCGGCGCGCGGCATGCAGAGCCTGCCACCCCCGCAGCTGCCCTGCTGCCTTGCGCGCACGCGTTGCCCGTGGCTGGCGCGTGTGGGGCGGACATTGTGGCGGGGGGGCGCAGGTGCGTCCCCTGGTTGCGGGTCTTGGTTGAGGTTAGGGTCTACGTTGAGGGTCCGGCGCGCGGCATGCAGAGCCTGCCGCCCCAGCAGCTGCCTTGCTGCCTTGCGCGCGTGCGTCGCCAGGGGCTGGCGCGTGCAGGGCGGACTTTGTGGCGGGGGGCGGTAAGTGCGTGCCCTGGTTGCGGGTCTTGGTTGAGGTTAGGGTCTAGGTTGAGGGCCCGGCGCGCGGCATGCAGAGCCTGCCGCCCCCGCAGCTGCCTTGCTTCCTTGCGCGCGCGCGTTGCCCGTGGCTGGCGCGTGTGTGGCGGACAGTGTGGCGGGGGGCGGCAGGTGCGTGCGCATTGGTTGATGGTTGTTTCCGGTGTCACGGGCGCACACAGGGGTGGCAGGCGTTGGCGCACCGTGGTGGTGGGCACACATGGGCGCACACAGGGGTGGCAGGCGCTGGCGCACCGTGGGCACACATGGGCGCACACAGGGGTGGCAGGCGCTGGCGCACCGTGGGCACACTTGGGCGCACACAGGGGTGGCAGGCGCTGGCGCACCGTGGTGGTGGGCACACGGGCGCACACAGGGGCGGCAGGCGCTGGCGCACCGTGGGCACACATGGGCGCACGCGCTCGCACACAGGAGTGGGGTGGGGTGCGGTGGGGTGGGGTGGGGACGACCTATGCCCCCCCTCGGCTCTGCGTGATGTGGTCCCCCTCTTCATTCCCACTGGCGCGCCAGCTGCCCCCTGCTCACGCTCCACCCGCACTGGCGCCGCGGCAGCCCCCTCCTCGCTCTTGACCCGCACTGGTGCACCAGCTGCCCCCTGCTCACGCTCCACCCGCACTGGCGCCGCGGCAGCTCCCTCCTCGCTCTTGACCCGCACTGGTGCACCAGTTGCCCCCTGCCCACGATTCACGCGCATTGGTGTGCCAGTTGCTGAGGTAGCACCCGCTCACTCTTCCCCCCTTGTGTCTGTGCGTGCGCAGCAGCGGCCCCGGCGCGCGCGGCACGTGTGTCGTCCCGCCTGCCTCCTCCGGCAACCCCCCTCGGCTCTGCGTGATGTGCCCCCCCCCCCCCCCCCCCCTTCTGTCTGTGCGTGCGCAGCAACGGCCCCGGCTCGCGCGGCTCGTGCGTCGTCCCGCCTGCCTCCTCTAGCAACGCGTCCACGGGCCTGGCGCTCGGTGGCGCGTGCGAGTGCTCAGCTGGGTTTGGCGGCCGTGCGTGCGCAAACGCAGTGCTCAACACGAGCGGCACGAGCAGCGGGGTGTGGCAGAACGTGCCGATGAAGCCGCAGACGTGGACGTACTTCAGCGTGAGCGTGCCTGCGGCGCAGGCGGCGAGGCTCATGGTCGAGATGCGCAAGGTGGGCTGCTGCTGCCGCTGCCGCTGCCGCTGCCGCTGCCGCTGCTGCTGCCGCCGCTGCCGCTGCCGCTGCTGCTGCCGCTGCCGCTGTTTGTGGTTGTCATTGCTGCTGCTGTTGTTGGTATTTAGGCGGGGTGGGGTTGAGGGTGGGTGGGGGCGGGGGCAGGCGGCGCGTTTGATGGCGGGGATGCCATTATGATGTCCATCACATTCCGACAGCTGTTAATTGACCCCCCACACACACACACCTTCCCCCCTCCCCACACACCCCTCCCCACCCCCCTGCAGTCTCCTGGCGGCCATGTGACCACGCACCGCCCAGTGCTTGTACTCGGCAACCGCTCCTCCCTCGCTGCCGGGGTCGGCACCCCGCTCCCCGGCCTGTCTGACATTAAGAGCGACCAGCTGCTGCTCGACCAACAGTGCGGATGCAGCGAGTGTGTGTGCAGTGTGCCGTACCAGGTGTGTGTGTGTGTGTGCGTGTGTGTGTGTGTTGGTGGGAAGGCAGTTACAGCAAGGCATTCCCATGTTCAGTTACTTCTATCAGTTACAACTTGTCAGTTGCTGGTCCACCAGCAGTGCGGGTGCAGCGGGAGCGGGTGAGGGATACCGTGCCAGGTGCGAGGGAAGGAGCTGCTTCGTGTGTGTGTGTGTGTGTGCACATTCCATAGTCTCGCTTCGCCTTCCCGCCTGATTAAGTCTGAAAACGTCCCGCAAAGGCTCCGTAAACGTGAAATTAAGCCCGAAAACGTCCGGCAAAGGTAAAAAAAAACGGCGCGATTCGAATCCTGATCAACGCTCTACAGGCCCCGCAAAAAGTCGCCGCGAAGGCAGCGCGAAAACGAAATTAAGTCGCAAAACGCCCGGCAAAGGCTTGAAATTCCAAGTAAAGAGGGCCTAATGGACCCCCGGGAAGGCAAAGCGAGACTACGGTACACACACACACACATACACTTACACACACACACCCTGCCAGGCCGAGTCCCTGGACTATGAGGTGCGCACGACGCCCGATGGCGCCGACCCGTCGTCGCCTGCGCCGCTGTCCTACTGGGTCGGTGTCTTCAACGCTGCAAACGACGCAAGCTCAAGCGGCATCGTGGAGGTGCAGTTTACAGTTTACAGTTTACAGTACGCACCCTCGGGGCGTGGGATTGAGGGAGCTGCCTAACGAGGCTAGCTACCATTGAAAGGGGTGTTGCGGGGGGTCAGCCAAGGGCGGCTCTGTGCTCTAGGTGCCGCCGGGTGGTGACTACATAGTGGAGCTGCTGCACCGTGAGGGTGTGCAGCTTCCGGGCGCAACTGAGGGCAGCATCCCGCTGCACCCCCAGCTGCTGTAGTGTGCCTGTCGTGTGCGCCGCGTAGATGGTGCCGCTGACGCCGAGTAGGATAGGGTAGATCTTGATGTTGTCGCGCTGGTAGCGTGTGGAGGTGCGCAGGAAATGGAGAGAGGATGGAGGGAGGCGCGACGCGCTCTCCCACTCACACGCGCGCGCGCGCGGGGCGGGCGTGGTGTGTGGGGGGGCGTACTCCCTCACCCACTCACACGCCCTGCCTGCCGCCCTCCCCCACTTGTACGTGCGCGCGCTGGGCGGGGGGAGGGGGGCGTACTCCCTCACCCACTCACACGCCCTTCCTGCCGCCCTCCTTCACTTGCACGCGCCCGCGCTGGGCGAGGGGGGGGGGGGCGTACTCCCTCACCCTCTCACACGCCCTGCCTGCCGCCCTCCCCCACTTGCACGCGCGCACGCTGGGCAGGGGGGGGGGGACTCCCTCACCCACTCACACGCCCTGCCTGCCGCCCTCCCCCCCAAAATCATATGTCTGCCTGTCCTTACCCCCCACCCCCACCACACACGCGTAAGGTGCGCACGCGCTGGACAACCTCGGCCACTCCCGGCGCTGCGCCAACGCTCTGCCCACTAGACTGCTCTGGGCGCGGAACCTGCCAGGTGGGGTGTAGGTGCCAGGCAGTGGTTCTTCGATTGGGCGGTTTACCGGTGATTTCTGGGCGGGAATAATTAATTGTTATTTTAGGGTTTACCGCCAGATTTCGCCGATTTGGGTCGATTTTGTAAGTTTTTCTTCTTTTTTGCCTTTTTTGCCGTTTTGGTGTTGGCCGCTAGCGGCCGGGCTGTATGAATTAATAAATTGAAATCAATTGAAGAAGCACTGGTGCCAGGTGGGGTGTAGGTGCCAGGTGTTACCACGCACACACACACAGACAGAAAGAGAGAGATCGTTGCAGAAAACTCTGAACGGCAGACCTACATAGGCTGTTTCTGGTCATCATCGAGCAGAATTCCGTATGAAGGCGGGAGACCAACCGTGCGCCAGCAAGAGGGTGAATACCCTCATTCGTAAAGCAGTGGGGGCAAGGGGCAGTGGCGTGTCAATGACAGCTGTGTTTTTCAATCCGCCTTGACTGATCGCATGTCTCCACCGGGTCATCATCGCCGTATGGCGGTCGGGGAGAGCCCCGAGGGAATGGAAAACTGCTCTTATCACACCGTTATATAAGGGGAAGGGTCCGCGTGACTCCCCTGGTAACTACCGGTATAAGCCTTCTCTCTATTGCCGGGAAAGTGTATGCTGCCATACTTCTGCACCGCGTCTCCTCGCAGGTTGATGGTCAGTTGCATGAGGCTCAGTGTGGTTTCAGAAAAAGGAGAGGCACTGTTGATGCGATTTTAACTCTGCGCTCGCTGAGCGCGGCACATGCCGAGTACAAACAATGCATGGCTGTGGCATTTGTCGATGATTCTAAAGCTTACGATTGCATAAATCGTGCGGCACTGTGGAGAGTCCTTCGATTATATAGTGTTCATCCGCACATTATTGATCTGTTGGAGGATCTTCACACTAACACAGCAGCTGCCGTGCGGCTGGCTGGGAAAATCGGGCACGAATTCCCCGTGTCGTCTGGTGTGCGACAGGGATGCGTCATTGCTCCTGTGTTGTTCAATGTTTTTATTGACCACATAGTGAAAAAGGCGCTAGGCATGATGACAGAGGGGGCTGGCGTGTCAGTCGTGACCCGAGCCGGCGGCTCTGTGTTGTCGGCGTCGGTTGAGCGCATAGTAATGCTGATGTATGGCGACGATTTATGTTTGTTCTCGCATGACCCAGCTCAGTTGGCGCTTATGCTGAAAATCCTTGACAAAGTGTCCTCTAGCTTTGGCATGCAAATCAACGCCGCCAAGACAGAAGTGATGATTTTGCCAGCAGATTTTGACGCGGATCTGCCCACGTTTGCGCTGACTGGTGGTGAAGTGAAGACCGTCTCTGCATTTATGTATCTAGGGAGTTGGATAACCCAGAGTGGTGGTGTGGAGAAGGAGATCGGTGTGCGTGTCGGTCGCGCGCTGGGCGTGTTTGCGTCTTTTGATAAGATTTGGGCCAGCAAGAAGATGCAAGTGCAGTCTAAGATGCGGGTTTACAACACTTTCGTGCTGCCCCACTTTCTGTACGGCTGCGAAACATGGGCCCTACTAAAACACAACTGACTCGATTGGAAGTTGCCCACTCTAACTGCCTTCGTCGCATTCTGGGTGTGCGCCTGGTCGACCGGCACAGATTAACTTATATTCGGCAGGCGTGCGACACTGAGCCAATTGAGAGCCTTGTGGCAAAGCGATCAATGCAGTGGCTAGGCCATGTGATGCGCATGCCGGCTTCTCGTCTTCCTCGTACGACTTTTGACTGCACAATGGATGTGGCTCGGCAGCAAGGCCGGCCTCCAGCCTCCTCCGACACTATTTTCTAAGCTACTGATTCAGCAGCTAGGCGAAACTAGTGGCACTCGTTCTGATTGGAAGACTTTTTCGGACACGGTTTTGAGCGTGCTCAGGATAGGGTCGGGTGGAGAGCCGTGGTGTACGGTCCGGCTGCCCCTCAGGCGCCGGCCCCTCCACCACGGCGGTCAAGTAGATTGGCAAGCGCCACTTGACCCCCTATCCCCTAGAAGCAGTTAGGACCTATTTTGGAGGCGTCGCACAATAGCTCTCCTTTTTGCTCTGGGACTACACGTTGGCAGGCAGCCGGCTGGTGGCTACCGCCCCTCACAAGTCATTGTTAGGGCCAGAACTGGACTTGGGTCTAGGCGGTGGTACTAGGACTGGAGGTAGTCTTTGCTGGAAAGCCGATGTAACTGTATGTCACTGACTGCGTTTAAACTAGGTGTCAGCAAAAGGACTTTCACATTTGTGGTAATCACGTTAAGAGGATCCACTCGGGGGTGACTCGCGCGGCGAACTCGGGGCGCACAGAGATATCGCTTGTGAAGTTGAAGGGATGCGGCCCTAGGGTGCGGACAATCTCTCCCTCTCTCTTGCACACGCACCGACCCCCTCTCCTCCCTCCCTCGCCTCCCTCCCAAACCCTCCCTCCCCCCCCCTCCCAGGCTTGGCTGCCGGTCGCAGGTGTCGATGCATCAGCGACAGCGGCAGCTGTGGCGCCTCTGTACGAGTGCGTGTGTAACGCCGGGTTTGGTGGGCCATACTGCCAGGTGGGGTGTGGGAGGGGTGTGGAGTTGTAAGGCAGTACGAGTGTGAGTAAGCGTGCGCGCGTGCACACGTCAGGGGTTTCCTTGGGGTCAGTCATCCTTTCGTTTTTTCCGGTGAGGATTTCCCGGTTTCATCGGGAAATCGGGCTGCAGCCCGAAGAATCGCATTGAAAAGTGCAGAAAATCGACGATTACACACTTCCCCCGGAAAAATCGCCTCCGCATGATGGTTTTCACGAACGCACCCTCCCCAAACCCATTGGGGGCACGCCCATCAGGCACGCTTTATTTCGTTTCCTGATTGGGAAGGAAACCCCTGGCACACGTACGTGTCGTCTTTCTCTCACACTATCACACTCGTCCTCACTCTCTTGCTCTCTCACTCTCTCAAACAGCTATATCTACACACTCACTCCGACGCACTCACCTCTCGCTCACTCTCACTCTCTCAACACACCCGCACACACTCTGCCGCGCTCTCGCACTCCCTCTCTCTCCCCCTCTCTCACTCTTACACACACAATCATGTACGCACAAACACACACACACACACCTTGTCACCATGCACTACCGGGCACCAACGTCCACGTCGCACACACACACTCTCATACGCAATGCTCTTATTCGCGCGCACACAGACATACAACGCGCCCCCCCCTCTCACCATGCACCACAGGATGTGTGACGGCGTCCAGCTCAATGATTTCCTTTTCAGGAGTTTCAATTAATTCTTCCACAGCCAGATTCTGCTTTGACCGCGTTGACCGTTGACCTACCGTTGGCCGTTTGTCCTCGTAAATATGTCACTTGACAGCTCTAGACGAGCTCTGTCTGGCAGGCTTGGCAGACTTCCAATCCACTGACTGTGTTGAGCTGTGTTCAAGGTCGAAGTACAGCCGGAATACAGCCAAACGGCTGTGGAGATCCGAAAAATCGCTGGTCCAGCTCCCTCCCACTCTCTTACACATACTCTAGTACGCACAAACACCCCCTGTCCCCTTTCACCCCAGGGCACCGGCTACGTCGTGGACATCACGGACGACGGCGGAGACATACAACACGCCCCCCCCCTCTCACCATGCACCACAGGATGTCTGACGGCGTCCAGCTCCCTCCCACTCTCCTACACACACTCTCTTACCTGAATCCTAAACCCTAAACCCTAAACCCTAAACCCTAAACCTACCTACGTACGTAAACCTAAACTGACACCCCCCTCCCCCTTCACCCCAGGGTACCGGCTACGTCGTTGACATCACCAACGACGGCGGCTACTTTGGCCCCAGCGTCCAGATGTCGCCCGGCGAGTGGCACTTTTACACGATCAACGTCGACCCAGAGGCGGTCAACTCGATGGATGACTCACTGGTGCTGCGTTTCGCAAGCCTCCAGGCAAACCAGAACCTGCTGCTTGCGTTCGCAACCGAGTTCTCAAACTCAGTGGGGAATTTTTACTTCAGGTGGGTTATTGGGTGGGGAGCAGACACCCGGGTGGGTGGGTGGGTGGGGGAGCAAACACCCACAGCACAGCACAGCACAGCCCTACCAAAATCCCAACGTCTAATCCGCGCCATGGAATGCGGTCATAACGTCTGAGACGGTCCGGGGTGCGCCTCAGGCGGTGGTGGGCGCCTGAGGCGGTCGGTGTGGTGCCTGAGGTGGTTTGGATAACGCCTAAGGCGACGCCTGAGGCGATCGTGGGTGCGCCTCAGACGGCGCCTCAGGCGGTCGGAGCGCCTAAGGCGCCGCCTGATCCACGCCATGGAATGGGACGCCTCAGGCGCCGCCTCAGGCGTTGTGAATGTGGTAGCACAGCACAGCACAGCAGGTGGGTGGGCGAGCAGGGTGTGGGGTCAAGGGGCCAAGGGCTTGGCGTTAAGCCGCCGCGCCTCGTGTCGAAACCAAAACCTGCTGCTCGCTGTCGCGACGGAGTTGTCCAACTCAGCAGCAGGACCTTCACTTCAGTCGGGGTGGTGCAGTGCAGGGTGGTTGGGGGTGGAAGGAGGGAGCCGTCCACGCCTCGCGGCAAACCAGAACCGCTTCACTCACACACACACACACACACACTACACCACCACCACACCACTTACACATACACTCCACCACCCACACACCCACACACCCTCCAGGCCCGGCGACACCTGAGTGCCCAACCAATCGATGGAGCTGAGCGTACCCTAGTGTTAGAATGCTTGTGGCCTGTACTAAAAATATTACACAAATCTCCATATTCCCCAGAGCGTGCCCGTTGAGCTGTGCTGATATGTTGCAGGTGTGGGGCGGCTCATTGGATAGCTGTCACTCTCCTTTGTCTACTGGTACTCGGCGGACACATGGACTTTTGAGCAGCTCTGAGCAGCTCAAAATTGCCGCCGAAAATGCGTAATTTTCAAAATAGGTGTGATGAGCCTATCTTACCCACGAAACCTTCAACTCATAAGGGCTCACCGACAATTGCTGCAACGAGCACACTCACACACACGCAGTCACACACATACACACACACACACACGCTCCCACACACACGCAGTCACACACACACACACGCTCTTTGTAGGCCTTCCTGGGTTGTTGGCTGACACGCCCCGCCTCGCTGCCCTTTCACACACACACACACTGCAAGCCCAGCCCCGGCCCCGGTGGGCGCTGAGCGTACCCCTGGGCGTGATGCGCCTCGTTGGCCTGGTGCCATGACTACACGACCCGCTTCACCTCCCCCCCTCTGATGTTGCTGTGGCAACAGCGGCATTCTCCGTTTGCTTCAGGACACCACTGACCCTCACCCCCCCACCCCCACCCCGTGATTTCCTTTTCGGCTCTACTCAGCCATTTGGCTGTATTCCGGCTGGACTTTGACCTTGCACACAGCTCAACCCATCCAGTGGATTGTTAGCTTGGCAAGCCCGCCAGACAGAGCATGCCAACAGCTTTCAAATGACCTATGTATGAGGATAAACGGTCAACGGTCAACGCGGTCAAAGCAAAATCCGGCTGTGGAATAATTAATTCAAACTCCTGAAAAGGAAATCACTGCCCCCCCACACACCTTCCAGGCCCGGCCCCGGTAACACCTGGTTGCTCAACCGTTCCATGGCGTTGAGCGTGCTCCTGGGTGTGATGCTTGTGGCCTGTACTAAAAATAGTACACAAATCTCCATATTCCCCAAAGCGTGCCATTTGAGCTGTGCTGATCTGTTGCAGGCGTGGGGCGGCTCATTGGATAGCTGTTACTCTCCTCTGTCTGCTGGTACTCGGCGGTTACATGGATTTGACTTGGAGCAGTTCAAAATTGCCGCCGAAACTGCGTCAATTTCAAAATAGGGTTGGCTAACGGAGACACTGCCCCCCACCTTCCAGGCCCGGCCCCGGTGACACCTGGGTGCTCAACCGTTCCATGGCGCTGAGCGTGCCCCTGGGTGTGATGCGCGTGCGCGCGGGTTCGACTGCCTACAACGTGGGCATCCTCAACTCGGAGATCCCTGTCCTCGCGGGTGCGGCTGCGTGCGTGCGTGTGGGGACATAGACAGTGGGGACACATACGCATGCACACGCACGCACGCACACACATGCACACACACACACACACACACACACGCGCGCACGCGCACACACACACACGCACACACACGCACACCGCAATGGCACGGGTCGTCGTGTCGTCGTGAATGGGCGAGAGGTGAGGAGTTCCGTCTCTTTCCCTTGCCGTTTGGGGCCTTTTCATGTTGATCACTGTGTCAGAAAGGTGACTGATGATGATGATGGATTTTACAGTCGTGTGTGACGAGCCTACCGGCTAGCGTATTCGACCTTGCTCGGCGTATAACGCCCGAGCGCTACAGACGGGTAGCTGGCTACTGGTGGTGGGGGGCTAGTGGGTCGGGGCTGGATCTAGACAGGGCACTCGGCCCCCAGATCTGACTCCTCCCCGTGGGGGCACGGCCGGGGTTCACAAGCCCGCGGGATCGTTTCCCCTAGACCTCCACCGTAGCGGCAGCAGAGGCTACTGATCATTGTGTGTCAGAGGGGACGTGGATCTAATCAATTAGTGACCTGACTTCGGTGACTGACTTCAGTGGAGGTGGCCACATACGGTGTGTACGGTACACGTGTAGCGTTCTGCGCCCCACACGCACAGAAACCACTGATGCAGAAAGTGTTTCGGCGTGATGGCGGTCTTATGACGCGGAAACAGCCCTGCAGGGCCGCTTTGGAGGGATTGGGATGCCGCAATTTTCACACTTCTCACACACAAGTACGCGTTGCGCTCCGGCGTGCCGTACCCCCCCCCCCTCCGTTTGAGGCATGCATACACGTCACGCCTGTATGCACCACTGACACACACACACACACGCACACACACACGATGCGCCATCAAAGGTGTCCGACGGACTGTACAATCGACCACACACACACACATGCACACACACACACACACACACACAAACACGCAGGTGCGCATCATTGACCCCGACCCTGCATGCGGCACGACACGGCCGTCGTGGGCATGCGCACACACGCACACACACACACACACAGGCGCGGTCTACCAGCTCCGTGTTTACATGCCGACACACACACACGCACATACGCACGCACACACACAGGTGCGGTCTACCAGCTCCGCGTGTACATGCCGACGAGCCCGTCGTCGGGCTACTCCATCTTCACGAACAAGCTGCAGATCGGCATCATCGCGACCGTCGCGGGCCTCATCGTCGTACTCATGGTCTTCCTCGGCTTCCGCGTCATGATGATCCGTCGCAGCATGGCGCACCAGAATGCGCTGCGCGCGGCGGGCATGCTCGACGCTGCCGATGGCAGCGGCCTCGGGGGTGCGCGTCCCGTGCAGCAGGGCGTGCCGCCCGACATCACCGACACCTTCCCGGTCTTCAAGTACTCGCCCACCACGTTTACACAGCACCAGGAGAGCGCAGCGGCGCAGCTGCGCTCGTCGCAAGCGGCGCATCAAGCCGCAGCGGCCGCGGCTGCCGCCGCCGCGCCCGCCGCCGCGCAGCAGGCCGCGCCAGCGCCAGGTGGCGCGCATGGCACTTTGCTGCTGGCCGTGCAGGGTGCGCTCCAGGGTGTGTTTCAGGCGGCAGTGCAGGGCGCACGGCAGGGCGGCGGAGGCGGAGGGGCACCGCAGGGTGCGCCGGGACAGGGTGGCACGGGTGGGGGGAACCGCCTGCCGGCTGAGTATCGGTCCAGTGGCAACAGTGTGGGCGGCGACGGCGGCGGCGGCGGCGGGACGGCCCCCGTCATCGCGACGCGCGCGGTGGCGGCGTGCGGCGACGACGACGTCGCGCCTGGTTCGCCGTCTGCTGGCGACCACAGCGACCACGACCCCGACCACAGCGACCATGAGGCGCATGACAAGGTCGGTGGTCGGGGCGGCAGCGGTGGTTTGGGGGTGTGGGTTGAGGGAGTAGCGTCAGAGATTGGGGTCAGGGATTGGTTGTGCGCCCACGACGACAGACACCACTTTGAGGCAAGTGCACAACGAGGTGGGGGGGGGGGGGCAGACGACGATGCTGCGCCGTATACGCCCCAACTTATTAACCTGCATCCCCACTAATGTAACCCACCAACTCAAATCCCCACTGCCATTCGTCCACACCCAGGACTCTGCCGAGGGCGACATTCCGCAGTGCTCCGTGTGCATCTGCGTGTACGAGGAGGTGGGTGGCAGTAGTGTCCTTCAGGAAACCGAGAATCTCCTGTTTGCCCCCGCAACATTGCAGGGAAACTGCCGAATTGCCCCCGATGGAGGCCTTTTTTTTGAGGAAAATTGTGAAAATTGCCAATTCACGCACTTTCCTGCGATGCGCCCCAGCAGTTTTCCCAAATTTCCCGTTTTGCCCTCGCAGCGGGGGCTGCGGAGGCTGCGGGGGCGCTAAGGACACCACTGGTGGGTGGCAGCAGTGCAGTGGGCTCTCCTCTCCCTCAGTGAACCTCTCCCCAAGGCGGCCAAAAAGCGGCCAAATTGCACACCCGAAACTTTTCGTGATTTTTTCTCGGCCGTGAGGTGGTCAAACGCACTGCATTCAGTGATTCCCTTTTCGGCTTTGCACAGCCATTTGGCTGTATGCCGGCTGTACTTTGACCTTGCACACAGCTTGTTAGTCTGACGAGCCCGCCAGACAGAGCACGTCAACAGCTTTCAAATGACCGATGTATGAGGACAAACGGTCAACGGGAGGTCAACGGTTAACGCGGTCAAAGCAAAATCCGGCTGTGGAATAATTAATTAAACATCCTGAAAGGAAATCACTGACTGCTTTCGACGTACTTCGCTTGCCGTTATGTTCAGTTAGACGCGAATGTCGTGGGAGACTGTGCGATGGAGAGATGGCGAAATGTGGGGCGTCAAGGCCATATGTTTCACGACCATTTTACACCACCGTTTTCTTGCAACATGGCCTCGACGCCCCGCATTTCGCCGTTTGTCCACCGCACAGTCTCCCACGACAATGGCGTCTAAGTGAATATAACGGCAAGCAAATTATGTTCCCAACTCGCGCAACGATTGCCTGTGCACGACGCCCAATGACGTTAATCTCAGGATGCCCCCAAATCGGGCGCAGCGCCTCGCCACGCTCCACGGGGCCCAGCTCCCCGCCAGGTTCATGTTATTGGTGGTACACCTCAGTAGGAGGCGTCGCGAGGGGGAGGGAGGGGCGCACGGGAGTCGTTTGCCATTGGAGGGTTGCATGGGGTCCAGTGATGTCCTTAGCGCCCCCCGCAGCCCCCGCAGCCCCCGCTGCGGAGGCAAAACGGGAAATTTGGGGAGAAACTGCGGGGGTAAATTGCGGGAATTTCGCTCCGAAAAGTGTGTTCGGTAATTTTCACACTTTCTCGCGAAAAATCGTCTCCTGCGAGGGCAAGTCGGCATGTCCCCTCCAATGTTGCGGGGGCAAACAGGATATTCTCGGTTTCCTTAAGGACACCACTGATGGGGTCGTGACAGATGCCGTCATGCGGCGGCCCACGATGCCTCCCACACGCCATGTTATGCATGCGTAGATCATGTGAATGAAAAGCAATCCCGCACGCGGGGAGCAGCGAATGCGGCCGTTTTTCAATTTTGGTGTGGCCAGTTTTTGGCTTGAGGTTGGGTGGGGGAGGCCAGTGCTGTTACAGTTACAGTTACATCAGCTTTCCAGCAAAGACTACCTCTAGTCCTAGTACCACCGCCTAGACTCAAGTCCAGCTCTGGCCCTAACAATTACTTGTGAGGGGCGGTAGCCACCAGCCGGCTGCCTGCCAACGTGTAGTCCCAGAGCAAAAAGGAGAGCTGTTGTGCGACGCCTCCAAAAAAATGTCACTTATTTTCAAAACGGGCCTGACCCCTGCCTGCCCCCCCCCCCAGTACACCCAGACCTTACTTGCTGGAGCTGAAACTTGGTGGGGCTTGGTGACATTGTTTCCATCCCATCGCACTATGTAGGATACTGTGCAGCACAATCATGTTTCTGAAACGGGCCCCAGAAGATGGCGACATTCCCCGGCGCAGCCCCACACACCCAGGTCCCTTCCACACCCTCCCAACTAATGAACCATATGAATGGCCATAGATCTGTCATCCCTGTCGTCAGACGAATCCAGCGCGTCCTTTCCCAGCTGAAGCGGAGTTCTGTGGATCATCCTGGCTCCCAGGGGGTGTGAACCAGTGGTCCACACCAACCGCCCAGTGTGGGACCCTCCCCCCCCCCCCCACACACACACCACTGCATTCAGCACACACGTGGGTGTGGGTGTGATCTGAGGGTAGATGGGGACTGCTCTTGACGAGGGGAATCCAATGCGCCCACTATCATGTCAACCAAAGGCCTGAGTAGAAAGTCGTTTTTTCAAGTCCCCGGACCAACCAACCCAACCAACCAATCCCATGCGGCCCCGTTTGTAGGGTGGATATGGACATAACGAGGGGAAGGGCGCTAGTCCCGTCTCAAACGGACAACTTTTGGATCATGGAGCCGAAAATCTGCGTCCCTCCCCTCCCTGCTCGAGACACAGCATCGCTTACCGCCATTGGGTAGTACCGCTTTGCCTTGTCAATAACATACTTCGGAAAACGTCGCGGCAAGGTCGATTTACAAAAAACGAAAAGGTAAAAAAGCACGAAAAGTGACGTCAAAACGGGGAAATCCCCCAAAATTCCCGCGGCAAGGCACCCAAGTTCTAAACAATTACCCCCTTTATAAAAGTGGCGGCAAGGCAAAGCGGTACTACGGTACCGCCTAGTTGAAGAAGCACTGGGTAACAGTAACAGTAACACGGGGTTTCCAGCTAAGCAGGCTACTCTTCTACTAGAGAAACCCGCCGATACTCCAGCACACTTAAGTACTAGAGTACCGCCGGCTCCCGGCCGATAGACTACCGCTCCCACCGACTAGACTACCCCAAACAGCGGTCTCTGAGAGACATGTCTGGCAAGGAGCATATAGGAGAGGACCTTCCTCAGGGTCACAGTAGTGGCCTTGTGGCCAGTCAAGCCGGCAGAGCCGACTGGCGCTGACTGGAACGGTCCCCGCCTGGCAGTGCATGGCTGTCCAGCTCTCGTTTGCATGGGGCTCAGCCGGCGCCCCATGCCTCATGCATGGCCAGGTCCCACCCTCCAGGGGTGCATGGACGACAGAGTTGTCATGGAGGCTGCCTGAAGACCTTCCAACGCCAGTCACCGGCAGACGAGCGACCCCGAGGATGAGCGCGGTGACGAACGCTGCGATTGGTGAAGCGGATTTACTCTGTGTTGCCTCGGCGGTCGCCACCGCTGAAGCCGTGATGGTAGCCCGCCTCCACGGGCAGCCATCTTGACCAATGTCCAGCATGCATTGACGGGCGCCAGCTCCTCCGCTCGTCGATCAACTCGTCGAGATCGGTGCCGCATGGCGTCCTGCATGGGGGGAGGATAAGGGCCGTCTCCCAGCACGGGCCGCGGCAGCGCCGCGGCTACTCGCCAAGCCATGGCAGCGCCGGGCAAGCCGCTCCTGAAGTGTTCCACCGAGGGGCAGTCTAGCAGGAGCCGGGCCAGTCGTATTTTACCCCGCTCGTCAGCGGCACGGAGATCCTCGTCACCAGCAGCGCCGCATTGCTGGGTCCAGGGCTCGTCGACGAGAACGCGCCTCCGTTAATCGAGCTCCTAAGCACTGGGTAGCCCAAACGAATTCAGCTTGGATTCCTCACGGCCAGATCATCAGGGGCCTTGTAGGAGTCCTGTAGGCGGGGTGACTTGGCGAAACCAGTGGGAAATGGCCGCAATGATGCAAGCACGCTCGCGGCGCCCACACGACTCCCCCCCTCCCTCCCCTGACACCTTACCCCTCCCCCCCCCCCCCCCTTCCCTCGACACCTCCCCCCCTCCATCCTCTGACCAGGGCGAGGACCTGCGCCAGCTCCCGTGCAATCACGTGTTCCACCGCGAGTGCATCGACCCGTGGCTCGTGCGCCACACCACGTGCCCCAACTGCCGTAAGGGCCTGCTGCCTGAAGGGCGTGAGACGACGACGCGCAGGTCGCGGCGGCGCGCAGGCTCGCGCTCTGCGAGGGCCGAGCTGCGGATGAGGGACAGGTGCGTGCGCGCCTGCTGCCCGCGCTGGTCGGACCCCTCACGCACATCCAGCTGCCGGTCAAAGCAACACACACACGCACAGGCGCACACACCGTGTGCCGCCCGCCGAGTCACCCGCTTTCTTGCTCGCCGCGACTCGCCCTCCCTCCCTCCTAGCTCGCCGCGATTCGCTCCCCCCCCCACTGACCCCCCCCCCCCCCCTCCCCCTTTCTCCCTCCCTCCCTCTCTCACTCCCTCCTTCTCCCCTCCTTCCCTCCTCCCTCTCCCTCCCTCCCTCCCTCCCTCCCTCCCTCCTCCCTCCCTCCCTCCTCCTCCCTCCCTCCTCCTCCCTCCCTCCCGCCGCCCTCCCCCTCCCCTCCCCGCTCTCCTCCTCCCACCTCCCGCCCCCCTATCCCTCCCCCGTCTCTCACCTCCCTCCCTCCCCCCCACTGAGCAGGGCCATCCACCCAGGCTCCGCCTCCATGCGCGAGCGCATCGCATCCACAATGGCCGAGGTGCCACCACCGTCCTCAGCGGGCGGCATCGGCTTGCAAGGCCTGCCGCACTCGCATGCGGCAAGCTCGGGTCGCTCGCCCCTGTCTGCCCCGCCACTGCCGGCAGCGCCACCGCTCGCCGTGCTAGCTGCCCCGCCGGGTGCGGGCGCGGGTGACGGCAGTGGCGGGGAGCCACTGTCACTGGAGATGGTCGGGCTGTCCGTGGCGGGCAGGGGGGACGTTGAGACTGGGGGGCCGCAGGCGCAGCAGCAGGATGGACGCAGCAGCAGCAGAGGAGACGCACCGCCGGCACGCAACACTTTCCCATGGATGTGAATAACGCCCCCTCCTCCCCCCTACCCACCCACACCACCCATGCACTCACTCGCCATTGTCGTGGATTCATTTACTCGCGGGACCCCTTTACACTGTCCTTCCAACAATAACAATAATAGCCAATTCGGATTGTAGCATATGACGACGTCCTTTAACACCCGCTCTGATGACTGCACAGTGTCCCCAGCTGCCGCTCAACTGAGCCGCCCCTCTGTCCCTCGGTCCTATCTATAGTTACAGTGCTCCAGTGGGTGTGTGTGCTTGGCGCGTGTGCTGCTGATGCAACGTGTGCCACTGCAGCCAGCCAGCTCCCCTGCTCCGCCCGGGTGCATCGGATCGTGTGTGTAAGGGCATCCCCTGCCTCAATTGCCATCAAGGCGGCCGCACGCGGCTCGTCGCGCCGCACGCCACTCGGAAGTGTGTGGGGGGTCACCCTCTGGAGTCTCACTCATTGTCGGGCATGGTCATGCCACTGTGAGGTCATCGTTCCAGTACACGTGCAGCACGGGGATGTAGAAGTCGGTTGGCACGTGGTCGTCCTCGAACTCAGTCTTCTCTGTCGGGTGGCATGGTGAGGGGCAAGCGGGGGGGGGTGAAAGCCGGGCATGGGGTGCTCCAAGGCAGGCAATCTGGTTTGGGGTCTGGGGTTGGGGGTTAGGGTATGGGGTTGGGGTTCTGGGGTCTGGGGTGGGGGGTCCTGGGTCCTGGGTGTGGGGGTCTGAGGTTTGGGGTTTGGGGTGGCAAGCTGGCCAACGTCTCTCCTGCGCACTGCCGCCTCAATTCCTGCATAAAGGACACCCTACAAAACGGCAACATTAGCATCCGGCGAAGACGTCTTCTAGTCCTAGCCCCCCCCCCCCTTCTAACCAAAGTCCAGTTCTGGCCCCAACGAGGCCCTTGAACAAAAGCTTGTGATGGGCGGAAACCAGTGATTTCCTTTTCGGCTCTCCACAGCCATTTGGCTGTATTCCGGCCGAACTTTGACCTTGAATATCGCTCAACCCATTCAGTGGATTGGAAGTCTGCCGAGCCCGCCAGACAGAGCTCGTTTAGAGCTTTCAAGTGACCTATACATGATGACAAACGGTCAACGGGAGGTCAACGATCAACGCGGTCAAACCAAAATCCGGCTGTGAAATAACTAGTTGAAATTCCTGAGAAGGAAAACACTGGTGGAAACGGCAGTGCCCCTCAGCAGCACTCACCGTCTGGCACCCCGTTCTCCTCGAGTGTTTTGTTCATGTCGAGCTCCACAAACACGTGCGCGCCGTCGGCGCCCTTGACGAGGCTCTGTGGAGGAGATGGGTGTGCAGAGCGACGGGTGGGCAGGTCGACGGGTGAAGAGAGGGCCGGGTGAAAAGGGGACGGGTGGGCAGAGCGAGCGAGCGACAGACGGGTGGGCAGAGACACGGGTGGCACGGCAGGGGAGACTGGTGAGGAGGCGGCGGGGGTCAGTGCTTCTTCAATTGATTTCGATTAACTCCTTACAGCCCGGCTGCTGGCGGCCAGGTCCAAAATCGGCCGAAATCGACCAAAAAAACCCCGATAAAACGGCAAAAATCGGGCGGTTAACCCTAAAAAAATCAATAAATATTATCGCCCAGAAAGGTTACGCCGTAGGCGGTAAACCGCCCAATTGAAAAAGCACTGATGCCCCCCCCCTCCCTAATGCGTGCTACCATGCAGTCTGCTGCTGCTGCTGCGAGTGCAAGCCCTGCAAACACACACACGCGCGTGTCCCTTGTTCGACTGAGATACACACCTAGCTCTCCTAGCTCTCCTTTTTTGCTCTGGGACTATACGTTGGCAGGCAGCCGGCTGGTGGCTACCGCCCCTCACAAGTGATTGTTAGGGCCAGAACTGGACTTGGGTCTAGTAGGCTGTGGTACTAGGACTAGAAGGTAGTCTTTGCTGGAAAGCCGATGTAACTGTAACTGTTACTGTAACTGTGCACACCTTGAACGTGTATGACTGAGCTATGACTGAGCTATGACTGAGATACACACCTTGAACGTGTATGACTTTGCGTGCCAGTTGATCTCCAGGTAGCGCTCGCGGATCTCGACAATCGCCTCCTCGCTCGGCACCTGTGCAGCTCACGTGCATCAGTGGTGTCCTTGAGGAAACCGAGAATTTCCTGTTTGCCCCAGCAACATTGTAAGGAACATGCCCCTGCAGGAGGCGATTCTTTTGCGAAAATTGCCAATTTTCACACTTTTCGGAGCGAAATTCCCGCGATTCGCCCCGCAGTTCCCCCCCCAATTTCCCGGTTTTCCGCCACAGCGGGGGCTGCAGGGGCTGCGGGGGCGCTAAGGACACCACTGGTGAGCGTGTGGCAGCCACTGTGGTGATGGTAAGGAAACAGAGGGTGTCGAGAGGAGTGTGGAGAGGGCCCCGCCGCATCGCAAGGACAACAACACTGACTTGCGTATGGCATGGCAGGACACGATGTTGGGCGGACAAGTGCGAACATCACCGGCGGGGGCCTGCGGGGCTGTAAGGCTGAGCTAATGACCACCACTGGCGTGTGGTGTAACGTGTGTGGGCTTCCTAGCTCGGCACCTGTGCGGGTCGCGGTGGTGTTACGCGTGTGTCAGTGGTTCCGCCAAGGATCTTGAGGAAACGATGGCTCAACCCTAGCCTCACAGCTGACTCCTCAATCTCAACCCGACGGAGGCGATTTCTTGCAAAAAGGGTGTGAAATCGCCTCCGTCGGGTTGAGATTGGGGAGTCGATTGCCGATTCTCAATGCCGATTTTCACACTTTTCGGGTTGAAATCCGCGCAATCTAAACCCGACGCGCCAGTACAAATCGGCCAATCTAAACCCGAAAGTGCATTTTATCGGGTTGCGGGTTGGGTAACGGAAACACTGGCATGTGTGCTTCCTTGCCAGGGATCTCGACGACCACCTCCTCACTCGGCAGCTGTGCGGGTCGCATTGAGTGTTGATGATGATAGACTCTACAGTCTGTGTGTGGCACCACTATTCATTTGTAACACGTGGTGGTGTTGCGTGTGTGATATGCACCACACACGACCGCAAAATCCGTCATCCGGGCGGGTCTCACCCAGTGATGTAAATAGTGGGGAGATGCGGGATGTTTCCAAAAAACAACTGTGGGGTGTCAATAGGATTCTGGCCGCAACGTTCCGGGGTGACACACGACATTGCCCTCAACCACTAATGACACCACCAGTGACCCCTGGGAAGGATTTTGGTAATTAGTTTCCCCCTGGCTCGAGCAACTTTGACCGCTCATACCAGGCGCGATTCACAGCGGGTGTTCATGCAACGCATGCCGTTGTGTTGCTCGTGGCGAGAGCTTTCCACACATCCCTCCACGCCCTCTGCCACAAAGTGTGGTGTGGTTTTCTGAGAAATGGGAAATCTGGCCTGGAGCGGTATACGGCTCGTAGGGGAATCACTGCCCTCAACCACTTATGACACCACTTGCCTCACCTCCCGCCCGACCCGCGTCTACAGCAGCGCAATGCCACATAAGACTCATATGACGTAACTACAGCCGCGGAGGAGGCCGCTGGGCGCGTCGTCGCGACGGTGGGAGTCGCGCTGAAGGGCAGGTCCCCGCCCCGCGCTCTGGGCATCTCCCACCACCCCTCTGACACGGACAGACTCGGGTGTATTATTAGAAACGCGATGGGACGGGGCGGGGGGCGGGGGAAGCACTGTGGGCGGACCGAAAACACCCAATCATGGCCGGTGAAAATCGGTGTGAATGTTGCTGGTCCCCCCCTTTAAGTCTCACCTCCACAGGATTTTGGTAATAAGTTCCCCCCCGGCTCGAGCAACTTTGACCGTTCATACCAGGCGCAATATAAAGCGGGTGTTGACGCAACGCATGCCGTTGTGCTGCTCTCGGCAAGACCTTTCCAACGCACCCCTCGATGTCTACTGTTACCATGTGCGGGGTGGTTTTCTGGGAAATGGGGAATCCGGCCCGGAGCGGTATACGGGTTGCAGGGGAATCACTGGAAACCACTTGTCTCACCTCCACAGTATCCTCCTGCCCAGTCAGCACATTCTTGATGCGCACGAGGCGTGTCTTTGACGAGAGCTGCCCAATCTGTCGAGATGGGGTGGGGCGCAGGGTGTGTGTGTACGTGCGAGCGCTTGAGGGATTGCTCGTGCACGTGGGGTGAGAGCGTGCGGGTGGGGGAGAGGGAGGGGGGTTGGGGGGGCGATTGAGCGTGGAAGCAGTACGTTGCCGACCGCCGTACTCTCGAGCACACCGTGTGTCCCGCAGCCCCCTCACACACACACACACACACACACAACGACTCCACTCACAAGGAACGCATTGTCCTTCCACCACGGGATGCCAAAGCTCGTGTCCCAGTTGGCCACAGGCTCCGCTGGCGGCACGTGCACGAAGCGCCCCTGGTGTGTGCAAGGAAGGAAGCGCGCACACGCACCGCACGAGTCAGTCGTCTGCCACTCACAAGCGCTCCTCCTAAGGCTGTTTCTCCCTGGGCACACACTGCTGGGCAGGGCAGATGCTCTCTCTAACGTGGGGTGGATGGCGGTGGCATGCACATGCCAAGTTGGTGTTGCGTGTTAAATGGAACACCCACCATAGGCGTGTAGTAGCAATGCAGGTTGGTGACTGGGTCCACGTGCATCTTGAGGTCCCTAGTCTTGAGCTCGAACCTATAGCGTTTTTGGCAGCGCATGCCGGGTGAGTGAGTGCCTGGACGGGCTCCTGCCCATGTGCTCACTCACATGCCATGCCATGCCATGCATGCGCCACCCTGGTGCTCACCAGTGGCTGATGTCCTTGCCCGCCACCTTTATCAAGGGCTCGATAAGCCTCCCTTGATTGGCCTACGAAGGAAAAGTGGGCACACCCGGTGGGCACGCAAAGTAGGCACACACGCACGACGACGACCTTGCGTGTTGTGCTGTTGCGCGGCCACCCCCACCCACTTTCAACAGCTTGGTGAGGTTGTACACGCCACCCAGGAACGACACCCAGCAGTCGTCGGGCAGGTTGTGCTTGGCCACCTCGTACGGCGTGTAGAACCTGCGAACCGCGGGAGCTGGCGAGGTGCCCATGGCTGATAACCCTCGCGGACTTAGCAGCTTCAGGGCCAGGTTGGTGCGCGGGCACACAACTCCCAAGCTGTGGGGGTGTGGGTGTGTGGGGGTGTGGGGGTCCCTCAAGCGACAGGGTGACGACAGACACCCACAGCGCCTCCCAAGAACACAACTTGTACAGCCCCCCACATCGCAGCCCCCCAGGTGCATCAGTGTTCCTGCCACACCCCGATCCACCATGCTCCTGTCCACGCGCTCTCCCACGGCTGCGCATGCACGACCGCGCGTGCAGCGCGGATGTAACCAACTGACGAGGTGAGGTTTTCAGTGAGGGCAGAAGGGGGGTTGAGGGAAGGGAAACCTCACTGAGGATCCATGTGCCCTGCAAATGCTATCCTCCACGGATGCATGGCACGCATGCATGCCCCACCATGCTCCCACCCATGCCGCTCCAGGTGCCCCGTCCGCAGCCAACCTGTGCGGACTCGCGCCGCTGCTGCAGAGCAGCAGGCGCCGACTGCCGGTGCGTGCCCGCACGCACATGCATGAACTCACACGAGCGAGCACACACACACACACATAGGGTCTTGTGCAAAACGGATCAGAATCGTGCGCCAGCCATCATCCTACACTACATGCATCCAAACGACAATTTCCGGTGCCAAGGTGGACGGGTCCATCTCAAACGCACATGCACACACTACACACACACACACACACACACACACACACGCGCGCACGCACACACCTACAACCCCCCACACACACACACACGCGAAACAAACACATGCATGCACACACACAACGAAAGGGTGACCCGCTCCCCGCAGGCAGTAGGTGGAGGCTGGCGTGGGCCAGGCAGCAAGGCTGCCCATGAGCGGGCGTGCGTGTTGTGGCCGCAGCTCTCGGGCTGCCCGTGGCGGGGGTCCGGAGGCGCAGCCCCCAGTAGAGCGTCCCACACACAAAGAGGAGGCGTGGGAGGGACAGGCACACACAAACACAGACGCACACACACATGCACATACACACACACACACACACACACACACACACACACGCACGCACACACACACAAACATACACATACAGACACACACAGAAACACACACACACATGCACACAAACATACATATACATACACACACACACACACAGAATCGCTTGTTTCCACGATCAAGTCCGGTGCCAAGATGGACGGCTCCGTCTCAAACGCCGAGATGCTCACGGCGGTCGTTGCTCTGGAGAAGGCACGGGCGCTGCCAGTGGACTGGTTTGAGAAGATATCTGCGCCCACGAAGCGCTGGCGCCTTGTGTACACAGCAGGTGCGGGGCTGGGGGTGGGCCCAGTTCACACCACACACACACTCACACACACACTCACACTTGTCCCTGCGGGACACACTTGTAGGGTGCATGGTTTGTGGGTGTGTGTTTGGTGTGTGTGTGTGTGTGTCTGGGGTGTGTGCATTGCATCCAGATCCACACGGTCGTCACAGGGAGCGGCCGGCGCACGCACACGCACTCAGCGCCGGCGGCATCTAGAGTGCGACCGACAGCAAAGGAAGCAGCAGCAGCAGCAGCAGCGGATCGTGACCTGTGGCCTGTTGACCGGCGGGTTTGCCGGCCAGGCAAGGTCAAGCACAACCGGGGGACGCAACGCCCGCACGCCCCCACGGAACAAAACGGCCGCCGCACATTCATTCGCCCACGCGCGCACGCGTGCATGCGCATCACGGCATCTAGAGTGCGACTAGCACTCAATAGACGCCCGAGTTATGGGAGTTACGGGGGGTTACTGGAGGTTACTGGGAGGGGGGGCCTGAGTTACGGGTTGCGGGAACGGGGGTGTGGAGTTACGGGCCCCACCCTGTGAATGGGGACTGTGCATCATTTGGTCAGCTTTTTTGTGTGGATGACCCTCGACCCCACCCTTGAAGAGGCGCCGTGACGGAACGAAACGGCCCCCACGGAACGAAACGACCGTGGCACATTTACTGTATCACGCGTGCAAACCTCATCCCTGAACCCTTATCCTAGACCCTGTGACCGGCCAGCGTGCTGTCCACACGCAGTCAAGCAAACCCGGTGGAGGGGAAGGCCCGCGCGCCCCCACGGAGCGAAACGGCCGGCGCACATCTATTCGCCCACGCGCGCAAGCCAGGGAACGTTATCCCTAAACCCTTGACCCTCAACCCTAGACGCTGGCCCCCCTAGACCCCAACTACCACCTCTTGTGTGTTTCGCATCTAATAGTGCTCTGCGCCCAATGCACGCCCTTCCCCCCCTCCCCCCCGTTCCCGCTTCAGGCACCAAAGCTGTGATCGCAGCCAGCAAGGGAGAGCTCGGTCCTGCAGGGGGCTTCTTCCCGGTCACAGCCGCTCAGAAATTTGACGCGAAAGAGGTGCGCATGCATGTGTGTGCGTGTGGTCAGGGGTTTCCTTCCCGATCGGGAAATGAAATAAAGCGTGTCCAAAGGGCGCTACCCCGATGCTTTGGGGAGGGTGCGTTCGGGAAAACCGACATGCAAAGGCGATTTTCCCGAGAAAAAGTGTGAAATCGTCGACTTCGCACTTTTCGAAGCCATTCTTCGGGCTGCAGCCCGAAATCCCGACAAAACCGGGAAACCTATTTCGGGAAAATCGAAAGGATGACTGACCCCAAGGAAACCCCTGGTGTGCGTGTGTATGCGTGTGTATGCGTGTGTACCGTACTGCTCAATGCACTTCACGGTCGAGTAGTTCACAGCAGCCAAAATGGCCGTTTTCAGCTTCCTTACGTCCCAGAGTTCATGGCAGCCCCGATCCCAGACCACACTCCACGTCCCAGTTCACGGCAAACAAACACACATGGGCACTGCATGGGCAGCTCGTGCTGACATGCTTCCTCTCCCCGGGAGCGTCCCCTTCGCGAGTTTGATCGCGGCTGCCAGGGGACAGGTCGGGCACGGGGGCGAGTGAGCGACGGCGCGGTGCGAGTCCCACGCTTTTCTCTCCCCGCTCGGGAGTTCACGGCGCCCCCGGCGCCGGACCCCTCTTCACAGCAGGCTGCCGTGAACTGTGACGTGAAGTACATTGAGCAGTACGGTATGCGTATGTGTGCGTGTGTGCCAGTGGTGTCATGAGCGCCCCCGCAGCCCCCGCAGACTCCGATGCAGGGGCAAACCGGGAAATTTTGGGGGGAACTGCGCGGGTGAATCGCGAGGATCTTCGCTCCAAAAAGCGTGAAATTTGACAATTTCCACACTGTCCGCGAAAAATGTCGCCTGCGGGGGCAATTCGGCATGTCCCCTCCTATGCTACGGGGGCAAACAGGACATTCTTGGTTTCCTTAATGACACCACTGATGTGTGCGCGTGTACCGACGGCCTTTCTTGTGTACGGTACTGCTCAATGTACAAGCATGCTTTGATATGCAGACGCACACACAACACGCCGCACGGAGCACACAACGCACGCCCCACGCCGCACGAGCACACGCGCGCACACACACACACGCACACACACCACACACGCTGCACACGCGCACACACATCAGTACTCCAGGAGTACTAACAGCAGGACTGCTGTTTCCTGGACGTGTTACTTGCTGTGCCCCCCCCCCCCCCCCCGGGATCTGCAGGACCATGCAAACATGCTAAGGGGCCACAACATGAAAGGGGTCCGCATGCACGCTTACGAAGAAAGTGATAACAAATGACAGGGGCCCACATGCATGGTCCAACCAACCCAACTCATGACAAACGCCTGTGAACATCGGCGGCACGCAGACCACCAGGCACACCACCCTTGAAACTTTTCCATGTTTTTTGAACACACAGAAAACCAGCACGTCAGCAGCCTAAACATAGCTACAAATATGCCAGTCTCCGGGGCATCCTAGTTGTGTGTGTGTGTGTGGTGTGTGTGTGTGTGTGTGTATGCTGGACTGCAACAAGATCAGGGCGATCGATGCAGACGCGGGCTTACCGTGAGTGCGTGTATATATACACATGTACTGTAGTCACGCTTTGCCTTTACGGGGGTCCACTAAAGAGGTCTCTTTATTTGGAATTTTAGGCCTTTGCAGGGAGTTTTTCGACTTTATTTCGACTCTGTGCTGCCTTTGCGGCGGCTTTTTGCAGGCCTGTAGAGTGTTGCTCCGGGTTCGAATTCCGCAGGGGACTTTGTTGCCTTTGTGGGGCTTTTTCGGACTTACTTTCTCGTTTACGGAGCCGTTGCGGGGCGTTTTCAGACGTAATAAGGCGCAAAGGCAAAGCGTGACTACGGTATGTGGTCGATTTTACAGTCTGTTGGATGCATTCGATGGAGTATAGGTAGCCGCTAGGAGAGAGGCCGGCAGCTGTCAAAACTAGACCCCCATCTGCCACCATGATTGCTGTGCACGCGTTGCATGTCTCAAAGCATGAGTCCGGGAAGTCGGCCATGTTGGGCAAGAACCTGGGGAGTCTGTGTGGGGGGGGGGAGGGGGATGTACGTGTGTGTGCGTGTGCGTGTGCGTGTAACGCCAGAGCAGGCAGCCCCCGCCCACCACACGAATCCTGGACCCCGCCCTCCAACGAAACGTCAGAAAGCGTTTGAAAATAGAGCCTTCTTCGTGTGTGTGTGTGCGACGCCAGAGCAGCACACACACACACACACACTTCCCCCTGCATTAACCCCGAACCCCACCCCCCAACGTAACGCCAGATGACGTTTGAAAACGGGGTCTTCTTCGGCCCGGCTGCCCACCTGACGTTCAAGGGTCCGTGCACGTACAAGGGGGTGAGTGGGCGTGCACGGGGGACGGGTGTGCGTGTGTGCCTCTATGCGTGTTTGTGTATATTGGCACATTGTGTGCCTGGATCGTTCCGAAGCGCAACAAACACGCTTGACTCCCCCCACCATCACCACCGCTGCCACCCCGATCACACACTCGGCCCTTCTCCTCCACCACCACCACTTCCCACAACCACCACCACTACCAGCGCACCAGTGCACCGCTACCAGCGCACCACTGCACCACTGCCAGCGCACACAAACCCTTAACCTGACGACACACTCCGCCCCTTTTTCTCTCCCACCTCTGCAGAAGCAGCTGTCGTTCGACGTGACCAAGATGTTCATCGGGCTGGGGCCATGGCGCTGGGGCATCCCGCTGAAGGTCAGTTACAGTTATATCGGCTTTCCAGCAAAGACTACCTCTAGTCCTAGTACCACCGCCTAGACCCAAGTCCAGGGTCAAGGTCAGCTTATTAGGCTACTGTAGAACTCACTTCACTTCAACAGTCACAGTATCATCGGCGTTCCAGCAAAGACATACCGTGCGCATTGCCTTCCCCGGGGGAGGGTCGAAATTGTAATTGTTTCATCAATACGATTGCAGGCAGGGGAGGGGCAGAAGAGCAGATTTTCGACCCCAGGATCCAAAAGTTGTCCATTTCAGACGGGCCTGGCACCATGCCCTTCCCCTGCCTTGATTACCCCCGTATCCACCGTGAAATTGGGGCCGCGGGAGTTGATTGGTTGGTCCGGTGACTTAAAAAAAAAATCCTGTCACTTTCTACTCCTACCTCCGTTTGACATGACAATGGGCGCATTAGATACCCCTCGTCAAGAGGGGTCCAAATCTTCCCTCAGACCGCACACACACACACACAAGGTAGTGCAGTGGTATGGGGGTGAGGGGGTCCGACACCGCTCGGCTGGTGTGGACCACTGGTTCACACACCCTGGGGGCCAGAATGCTCTGCTGACCTTCGATTGGACTGGGAGGGGGCGGGCTAGGTACGTCTTGTGACACAGATGCCAATTGCATGGTCATCCATGCGTTTTTTTACATGGGAGTGTGTGGACGGGGCATTGGAGTGTGCGACTGTACCGGGGCGCGTGGCCGCTTTCTGGGGCCAGTTTCAAGAATTTGGGGTGAGTTGAGCAGCCACCTTGGCACCACGCCACATTCAAGTTTTGACACCCCCGAACGCGACTGCGCCCACTCCCCGGGGCCTCTGGCAAGCTCCAAAGATTGTCTGAAGTCTATCAGCGTTGAGCCGGGGTCCTTGGAGAGCCCCGGGGCGCGGGGAGACGCTTCTACCCCCAGCTGTCACTGCCAACACCTGTTCATGCATGCCCGCCCCACCGCGACGCGCGGGATCGATAGCCGGGGATACTGGCTACACACAGGTCGCGAATTCAGCCAAAACCATGCAGTGTGTGCGGCGGGAGAGCATCCGTCGTGTGGGGTGCGAACTTCCCAGTCAGGGGAGGCGAAGTGTGGGGACTATGGTCAGCGCGCAAAAACGTGATTTTGACGATTTATGTTTTTTGTTTAGCTCCGGGGGGGGGGGGGGGGGGGGCGAAACGAAACTTGTTCAGAAAGGCAAAGCGAAGACATGTACGATATATCAGTGCAAAAAAAGTCTGCTGGCTGCTTAGTATGACTTGTTTGATCCTTTGAGGAAGCTCACACCAACCCCCGCACACCCACACACTCTCTTTCACATGAGCATATTGGCTGCTCAGGACTTGATTGTTTCTCTCTTTCAGGAACCTCGCAACCACCGTCAGTGATTGACTGATGGCTCAATATGTGCTCAGCAAGACTGGATAGTTGCTTTGAAGAACCTTCTACCCGTCTCACACCCACCCCTGTGCACCCACCCACCCGTGCACTCGCAGGAGGACAAGCCGCTTTCGGCCGTCGCAGCGGAAGCTGTCAAGACGCTGCCGGTGGGTGTTTACCAGGGGCAGTGCAAAGTGCGACGGCCAAAGTGCGGAAGGCACCTGAGGGGGGGATGAACACCTCACGGGGAGAGGAGGGGGGGGGGGTCACTCTCACAAACACACACACACACACACACACATACACATACACACACACTCAACCCCCCCACACACACACACGCCCCCCATGCCCTCCCACACACGCACCCCCCCCCCTCTCCCCTCCCTAGTTCTTCATCTACGCGTATGCAGACGACGACATCATCGTCGCGCGCGGGCGAAGCGGCGGGCTGGCTGTGTGGGTCGCGGGCGAAGCCGCGTGGCAGGCGCGCTCAGGTGTTATGCAGGTGTACAATTAAAGGCGGGCGCGCACATTCAAGTTGTGCAGAAAAAAGCCGCGCGCATGCTGAGCGATGCTCGTGTTGGGTGACCATCGCGGTGTGCGTGCGCTGCAGTGCAGTTGGTGATGGGATTGGTGATGGGATGATACAACCGTTGATGTTACAGAAGGCCCGTTGGGTCGTGAGGAGCCTTGAAACACCCACAGCGACTGCGCGCTCATTTGTGGATTTGCTGCGCCGCCGCCGCCGCCGCCGTGAGGAGCCTTGAAACACCCACAGCGAATGCGCGCTCATTTGCGGATTTGCTGTGCCGCCGCCGTGTTGGGTTCAACTCCACTTGCGTCTTGGTTCTTCACTCATATTGTGGTTCTTTACTCGCACCCTCCTCTCACTAACTGTTTGTGACTGTTGCGCACAGGACATGGGTGGAAGTGAGGGTGGGACACGGGTCGAGCCTGGGGCGACTGCCTTGTGCTTAGCTAAAGAATTACACAGGACCGCGCATAAGCTCCGAGGGGGAAGGGAGGTCGAGAGAGCGCGGCAGTGGCTTGGCTTGGCAATGCGTGCAAGCAGGCAGACGACTTGGCTGCGACTGGCTTGGTGGATGGTTGGTTGCGAGGGAAGAGGATGGGACTGCAGTATTACAGCAGTGTACGCGGTGGAAATAAGAGACTGCAGTCCCCACCTTGAATACTCCAGTCTCTCGATGGCTACTGTTTCTGGATTATGTAGTTTTGTTTCCGCAGATGCGAGGCCGATGCAAGGCCGATGCGAGGCTTCCACCGTGTTGCATGTAGTTTTCGACAACTGCCCCATTCATGTGATTGCGTGTCAGTCATGCAGCACGACGACCATCCTGGAGCCCGGGGGGATGGCAGGCGACTGGTCGTACAGCGTGAGGCCACTGCCCACATTGAGGATTTTGCCAGAAGGGCCGGCTACTGTCATCACCCTGCAGGGTCCCTGAAGAGTGCCCTCGGCGTACGCGCCGCCAATAGCCTTGTCCAGCACGCGCCCCAGGGGCTCGTGGTTGCCCACGGTCAGAGTGATCGCGTTGCCGGACGCCTGGTAGCGAGTGCTGTGCGTGCGCACTTCGAAAGTGATCTGAACGGCGGTCCCGAATGCCCCCCGGGGAATGGGCGCCGGTTGCGTGGCGTACATCGTCGGCGACATCGTGCTGCCAAGTGCACGCGGGGCAGGGCACGAACCGCCGCTGTATGACGTGTTGAAGGCTGCGCGCGTGCGTGTGTGGGGGGGAGGGGGTGTTTGCGTGTGCACGCGCGTGTGTGTGTGGGGGGGGGGGGGCAGAGTCTGGGCCACCCCTCTGCTGGGTGCGCACGCTCGACACCCGCACTCCAATGCCGCAACACCCTCGCACGCACGCACGCACGCACACACGCACACACGCACACACACGCACGCACACACACACACAGGCACACACTCACAAACACACGCGCAGCACGTACACGCAAACACGCTCACACACACAGCGCCCACAGGCGAGCACAAATACACACGCAGCATGCACAGGCCCACGCATGCACACACAACAATGCGCGTACTACCGTGCTCCCCGCACCCCCCACGCCACGGAGTTCTCACCAGGCGCATACGGAGTCACCTTCCCTTCCCAAGCAGGGCCGTATGGATAGACGTGGGGTGCGATTGGTGCGCCGAGCGTCGAGGTCAAACTTCGAGTTGTGGCGGTAGCGGGTCCCATGGTGGAGGTGAGTGCACTTGGAGCATGTGCAATCCAGGGCCCCGATACTAAATAAGTAGCATCGACTAGTGTGATTCACACAAAAATAATTAATCTGCAACAGGATGCATGCATTGCCACCTGGAAGGCCAAACGCAGGAGCTTAAGCTGTTTCAACGAGGAGACTTGCACGTCAGAGTGACAGCGGCCATCCAATTTGAACGAAGTTCGGGCTGCAGGGCTCCTGTTCTTGAAGTTCGGGCTGCAGGGCTCCTGTTCTGGTCAGTTCTGGAGGTATCTGCCGGGGAGCGTGATCGGTGGTGTGCCGGCTTGTTGACGGTTGACTGTCCTTATCCAACGCCAGCCGCTAGCCAGTCAAATAAACTTGAGCCATTGTTGGCCAATTGTTGGCCATCATGTAGACTGCGCGTGGCTTTCTATTCTGGTCGATGCCAGTGGTCGAGACGAGGACACAGTGTCTGATTCGCAGCAGCGGCGGAAGGCAGGCAGGCGCAAGGCAGGCAGGCGACAGGCAGTGGGCGACAGCACCTGGCATTGACCGGTGGGCGAGACATTGGGTAGAGGGGGAAGAGGCAGACCCAATGCATTTGCATCCGAGGCTAGGGCGGCGTGGCGAGTCTTCAGGAAGCAGGCTCAGCCATTCGGCGGTTGAATCATGCGATTGCACTTGCATGCTGCTACAGCAGAGTGTGCATGCCCCAGTGCAAACCCATCTAGCCAGCTAGATGGAGCACCCACCCTGCGAGCAGCTCGCCTTTTGAGCTGCGCAAGCACAGCTCTCGCTGCCAGGCACCAAAGTCAGTGACGGCGCGCACAGCGAGGGAATTTCCAGATGTCATGCGCAGTCGTGCCCGTTGCCGACCCTGGTCGTGAGGGGCCCCTCTGATGAGACGTGGGCTCCGGCCTGACACGCAACGGCCAGTCATCTCAACTTCAAGGGGGGCGTTCGTGCTGCTTGTAAGTATTGAGCCCTTGTTTGTGCGCTGCAGACACTGCTTATTGTAACGCGATAACCTAACTGGGGGGGGGGGGGCAAGTTAGAATTTGCACCCCATGTTAGGTTTCCGCTAACCGCGACCAGCGTGACCGGCCCCGCGAAAATCTAACTCTAACTGTAAACGGACGCCAGTGTCACCGACCTCTTACAGGTGCGTGCATGCAAGGCCTATGTCTACCACTTCACGTTTTTTTGCAGGACGCACGCTCTCACTGTCAATGTCCGCAAATCTGAGGGGGTGGTGTTTAACGACCAGTACTGCCCGGTCACGAGCGCCAGGGGAAGGGTGACCCTGAAGTACGCTGGTATGGACCTGCCCATCAATCACGAGTTTAAATATCTGGGCATGCTTTTTGGGAGCCGTCGGGCAATAGGCGCGGGGCTGGAGCAGAGGCAGGGGGCGGGCCAGCGTGCACGCTTCGCCCTAGCGCGCAGATACGATGCCATGGGCCTCCACAACGTGGGAGTAAAGGCGCACCTGTTCAACGCACTGGTGCGACCTGTAATTAACTACGGGTGCGAGATCTGGGGCCCAGGGTTGATGGCGGGGGCGAGCATGGGGGTACAGGGGATCTTCTCGGGGGCAGCCGACAAGTGGGGGTTGGCTGGAGGGGACGGAGGCCCCTCCAAGGCGGCGCGCCGCAAGTGGCGCGCCATGGAAGCCCTGCACTTGCAATCTGTGCGCGAGGCCCTCCGTATTCGCAGGTGTGGGCAACAGCTATCGCTGCTGGCGACGGAGGTGGGCTGGCGACCGCTGTCGACCGACTGGCTGCGGCAGGCGGCGCGCTTCTGGGCGAAAGCGCTACGGCGGCCGGATGGCGATCTGCTGAAGGCGGCAATGCGGGAGAGCTGGGAGCTAGCGGCGGGTGGCGTGCGAGAGAGCTGGGTGGCACAGCTGAGCGAGTGCCTCAGCACAGTGGGGCACACGCTGGTGTGGGGCCAGGAGGCGGGGGGCATCGCCCGCCTGCTAGAGACAGCAGCGGCAGGTTGGCTGGCATCAGAGACCAGCACACCAGAGCTGCCAGAGGACGCCAACCAGCTCAGCGTCGTCCGCTCAGTGCCTGACTCATGGTCACACCGCTTCAAGATGCTTACTTACTTGCGGTGGATGGCAGACGACTGTGGCGGCGCACCAATGCTCTGGACGGGGCTGAACAGCGCCGCCCAGATCACGACACTCGCACGCTTTAGAATGGGGCTGCATGAACTGCAGATAGAGAAGGGGCGCCACACGGCGCAGGCAGAGCCACGCAGCCAGAGGCTCTGTCGCCTTTGTGGCATGCGGGAGGATGAGGCACACGTGATTTTTGAGTGTCCAGCGTATACGGAGACACGCGTACAGTTCCACACCCTTTTCCTGAGCGTCCCTGGGGACGATAAAGGCTTGGATGCGAAGATGCGGGCGTTTATGAACCCCAGCCCGGGGCTACTTTACCCTTGTTTTTGGCGTGACATGGCCAACTTTCTGGTCTCGTGCCTTGATATACGTAACACAAGCCTGGAGATGGTAGAGGATCGGGAGGAATAATTGACCTGAAGCGAACGATGTTTTGAATTAGGAGTCAATGAGGCAGCCACGATAGTGGCGGGGACCCAAGCGTGGGTTCCCGAGGAGCTGCGGTGGACTGTGCCGTTTGCAGTGCACCGCAGCTGGCGCACCTGAGAAATGCCCACGCTGGGTCTCACACGTGAAAGCTGCCTCAAAGATGACGACCTCAAAACGGAGTATGCAGAAGGAACATATTTATCCGCTATAACCGGGGGGCAAGCTTGCTTTCTAACCTATCACCAAATCCCACACTGTTGGTCACTACTGACCGCCTTTTCCAGCCCCTTTCTAGGTAGTTAGGCTTAGGGATGTGCCCCTCACCGAGTCCTTCTGTGCCTCCCCCCTTCAGCAGGGGGGGGGCCTGCGACACGTCCAATGTCGTGCTCGGTGCAACTACAAGGGGTCAGCTTCTGCTCAGAGCCGGGTTAAGGGTAACAGGTTGAGAATCCTGTGAATGCTGGTTGAAATCCCAGTTAGAAAACCCCTTAACACGTTAGAGGTTGCGGCCCGGCTGGATATCCTTTTCGGCCACGTCTTGGCCTTTCTCCCCACGGGGGGATGTCTCTTCTGGCAATTGGCGACGAACCTGCCTTGCGTTTTCCGTTTCCCAACATGCGCTCACCGACTTCAACAAGCGTTTGCTGCCGCTGCGGTAGGGGACCTAGGGGTGCGCCCACGCTCTTTACAGAGTTGGGGTTCCCTACCACCAACAGCCAGCCATCTCAGTAAGGTGCTCGGGCCATATGGCGCCGAGCACGGTCTTATACGCCTTTAGAGGTGTCCCTGACTGTAACATCCATCATCATCACCTATGTCTACCTGAATTCCAGGGTGGCCACCACAAACAAAACAGCCCCAAATCCGACGGGCTCACCAAAATGAACTCCTTATCGTACATAATAAGAGCCCGCACAGCATAGCGATTCCTGAGGTCGGACACATTGCGGTGTGTCAGACCATCGCGGGCTGCTCATCGTCACTGGTGCTCGCGCTGCTGCTTTCTCTGCTGCTGGCGTGTACCCCCTCTGCGTACTGCTGCACCGCCATCAAATTGCGCGACACCTCTCCGGTGATGCGTGACTGGATCAGGCGCACCGGCAGCCACGCCTGCAAGGCGTGCGCGGGTGGTGTGTGTGTGTGTGTGTGTGTGTGTGTGTGTGCGTGTGTGCGGTGGATGTTGTGCGCGTGTCCCGCGCGCGGGCCTGGGGTCTCGGTGAGATGACAAGTGTCCATGTTTCAGGCAGAGCTGGTGTGAGGGGTGGGGTGGGTTGGGAGGCAGAGCTGGTGGAGGGGGAGGCAGAGCTGGTGGGTGGGTGGGTGCAGACCTGCCAAGGTGGGGCAGAGCTGGTGGTCGTTGGGTGGGTGGCAGTGATTTTGTTTTCAGTTTTTTAGGTGTTTTCTGGGAGCCGGCGCGCTGACTCAAGTCCCGTTGACTGCCTTGACTGCTGCCTTAGCGTTGACCATTGGCCGTCAAATATAGGTCGTTTTGAAGCTCGTGACGAGCTCTATCTGATGGGATCGTCAGACCGTCAAGCAACTTTGTAGATTGAGCTCTATCTCATGGGATCGCTAGAGGCAAAATGGCTCCCAACGGCTCCCAGGAGCCCAAAACAATATCACTGGTGGGTGGGAAAGGAGGGACGGGGGGGGGGGCTTTGTTTGCGCACCTGTGGCTGCACAAACAGCGAATAGCAAAGGAACGTCGAGTCGCCACCGCCGCCCGGCTGCATGCGCCACACACCGCGGAATGCCTGCACATGCGTATGTGTAAATGTGTGTGAGTGTGTGCGTGCGCGATATGCCGAACAACTCTGCTTGAAACCCCCCCCCCCCAAGGCAGCTGCACATGGGTGCGTGCGTACGTGTCGGTGTTGGGTGAATGCGTGGTCGTCCACGCGCGCCCCCCCAGCCCCCACGCACTCCCCGCCAACAGTTCCTGGGCCTGGACGCATGCAAGGCGCTGACCCACGCACTCTGTACGACCTCTCTGCATGTAATTTTCTTTGGCCGCTGACTGGGCTTGGGTGCCTGCCGCACAGCTGACCCACCTCTCTGCACGTATTTGTTCCTCTGTACAACTGTGATGTACTGCCCTCTCCTTCAGTGATTCCTCTGCGAGCCGTATACCGCTGCGAGCCGGATTTCTCATTTCCCAGAAAACCACCACACTTAGTGTGAGAGGGCGTGGAGCGTTGCGTTGGAAAGCTCGTGCCGAGAGCAGCCCAACGGCATGCGTTGCATGAATACCCGCTGTGTATTGGGCCTGGTATTAGCGGTCAGTTGCTGGAGCCGGCAAAAACTACTTACTAAAATCCTTCCCAGGGACCACAGCTCCCCGGCCCCCCCACACACCTCGAAGTCTCCCTTGGTCTGCAAAAACGTGATGTCCCTCGCAGGCACACCGGCCAGGCTGTGGCGCCCCCCCCCCACCCCCACCCCACCCCCACGCACTCCCCTGCCCACACACACCTCGAAGTCCCCCTTGGTCTGCACAAATGTGATGTCCCTCGCAGGCACACCGGCCAGGCTGTGGCGCGGGTATGGGAGCAGCCCGTCCCCGCCGTTGCCGCTTGTGCAACACAACGACTCCGGCACCCCGCCGTCAAACTCGGTGCACTCGAGCGTGCAGCTCGCGCTGAACTTGACGCCCATCGCGACCTCCTGCCCACCGACCTTTGTGAACGGGAGTGTGTTTGTGTGTGTGTGTTTGTGTGTGTGTGTGTGTGGGGGCCTTAGGGGCAGGGGAGTGGACGGGACGCACGGGTGCTGGCGTCTTTGTGTGTGTGTGTGTGTGTGTGCGCGTGTGTGCGTGTGTGTTGTGCGTGCGCGGCAGTGCGGTCAAACAAACATACATATAAACATGGCCATTGAAATGGTGGTTGTTGCCGTTGCAACAGTCCCTGGTGCGTCTCGCTGCTGCTGCTGCTGCTGCTGCTGTGCTGCTTCCCCCCACGACTGCATGCACGGAAGTTCTACGCTCGCACACAGGCCGCAAGCACGCACCTGCTTCAGCAGCGCGCCGTGCTCGCGCCTCTCCAGGCACGTGTTCTCCACCAGCGAGGGGATGAAGTTGGCAAGGCCGTCGTAGTCAGTCAGTGCGCCCCAGACGACAGACACTGGTGCCTTGATGTCGATGCTCGCAAAGAGCCGCCGGCTAGACCATGACGTCTTCTCCACTTCCACGATGATGCAGTGCTCCAGATCTCCTGAAGAAGGCGCGCATGTATGCGTGCATGCATGCGTCCTGGTCACCATGCAAGTTGAAGACTCCATGTAGCCTCCATGTTGGCCCCCGTCATGCGCCCCACAGACCTGCCCCTCCCCGAGCAGCTAAGATGGTTGCCGCTCTCGACACGCGAGCGTGGTGCGCAGCCGCTGGGCGCGTGGTGCCTGGAGCTGCGAGGCGCATTGTGGATGGACGCCGTGCGCACGCATGCGTCGGCGCCAAGCCTTGTCGTTGCAATGCCATAGGTTGCAACGAGGTGCAAACAAGGCAGATAATAATGAACTGGGATGGTGGGATGAACACGCGTTTTGTGTGTGGCTTCCCGCACTCGCACTTGACCAGAGCAACTTGTGGAAGCCCTAATTCAAGCGACACGCTGTGTTGTATTTTACCCGCTTTCAAAACGACATCCACGCCCCCGATCTCTTCGGCGTCCGATCTCTCCCAGCTGTTCTCAATAGTATGAACACCTCCGAACTTGGGCGTGTCCCACCCCGCCCCTGTTTTTTCCATTCCCCGCCCTGCGCAATCCCCCTCTAGATACCATGGTGGTCGGCGAGTTCACGGTGGCCAACATCCACATGGACCAGGACAAGAAGGAGGAGGCGAACAAGAAGTCGCAAGTCGACATGGTCAAGCTGGACCAGGACATTGCATCGGCTGTGACGCAGGGCAAAGCGGTACGAAGGTTGGGAGTAGCCCTGGGGAGGAGGAGGGCGCAGGTCGCAGCGTCTGCCTGTGGTGGCAGCATGATCTCATGCCATGCCATGCGGGCAGCAAATGACTGGGACTCAGTCCAGGGGTCCCCCCAGAGTGTGCGCACACGCCTCCCATGTGGCCACCCTTGGGCGGTGGCGGTGGGCATGCATGTAGCTCGCTCCTGCATGCCCGCACGCGCATGCTCCTGCATGCCCTCGCGCGCATGACGTGATGCCATGCACATGGCCCATGCACACAGGGCAAGCTGCATGACGCGGTCGAGGTTCTGCTCAACCTGGAGAAGTCCTCCCGCCTGGCGGAGGACATCACCGCGACCAAGGCGTGCTGCTCCGCCATCTTGGCGTCGTGCTTCGACGCCAAGGACTGGAAAATGCTCGAGGAGCAGATCGTGATGCTGTCCAAGAGGCGGTCGCAGCTCAAGCAGGTATTTGTTTGTGCGATTGGTGTGTGTGTGTGTGTGTGTGTGTGTGTGTGTGTGTGTGTGTGTATTCATGCTTGTGTTTGCAGCGTGGCGCCCGGTCTGCATCCACATACCCAGCCGCGCGTTTGCACGCGCATGCACACGTACCCCCCACACACAAACACACACACATGCATGCGTGCCCCCCCCCTTACAAAACACACACACCCATATGCATTCGCACGCACCCCTTCCCATGTAAGTGGGGTCTGGGGGCGGATCAGGGGTCTGGGGCGGGGGGCAAGGTTTGGGGGATCTGGGGTCGGGGGGGGCGGGGGGAGGTCTGGGTCTGGGTCTTGGGTCTGGGTCTGGATCTGGATCTGGGTCTGAGTCCTCTGGGTCCTGGGCCTGGGCCTGGGTCTGGGTCTGGGTGGGGTCTCGGCTGTTACTTGCTAAGGGTTTTAACAAGGGCCGGAGGCCCTTGGGCACTGAACTATTGCTCGAGGAGCAGAACGTGATGCTGTCCAAGACGCGGTCGCAGCTCAAGCAGGTATTTGTTTGTGCGATTGTTGTGTGTGTGTGTGTGCGTGTGCGTGCGGTGTGTGTGCGTGCTTGTGTTTGCGGCGCGGCGCCCGGTCTGCGGCATCCACACCCAGCCGCGCGTTTGCACGCACATGCACACACTTCCCCCCCCCCCCCCCCCACACACACATGCATGCATGCCCCCCCCCTACAAAACACACACACACACATGCCTGCGCACGCCCCCCTTCCCATACAACCATGCATACACATGCACACACAGGCGATCCAAGCTTTTGTGCGCCAAGCCATGACGTACATCGACCAGGCCCCCACCCAGCACGTGAAGATTGCGCTCATCAAGACCCTGCAGGCGGTGACCGAGGGCAAGGTGTGTGTGTGTATGCGTGTGTGTGTACATGTGTGTGTATGCGCATGTGTGAGTCATCACGACGCTGAAGGGAGTCACCAACTTGGCAAGGGCAAGGTGTGTTTGTGTGCGTTTCGGGGGCTGCAGGTGGTGACCGAGGGCAAGGTGTGTGTGTGTGTGTGTGTGTGTGTGCGCATGGTGGGTGGGTGTTGTGGGTGTGCACCATCGCCCCGGGACACGCCCACTCAAGACGCCCTAGGAAGGGCACGCGGCGGCAGAGCACGGACAGACGCTGTACCTGTTTTCACACGTGGGACGATCTCATCCCCATGCACTGTTTGTGTGCCGGGGGGAGTCGAGGAAACGGAGGCGCATGGTCAGTGGTCAAGAGTGTGCATCGCTTGCAAGCACGCACACACGCACGTGCTCTCACTCGCGCGTTCATGCGCCCTCTCCCCGCATGGCGTAGAGCATTGTGGAGACTGAACGCACACACCAACACACACCGTTTTTTGCGTGTCGAGATGTAGAACACACACACACACACACACACACACACGCGCGCGCACACACAGATTTTTGTCGAGATTGAGCGCGCGCGCCTGACGCGCCGGCTCGCGATCATCAAGGAAGCCGAGGGCAATATTGCAGAGGCGGCAGACACCCTGCAGGTGCGCGCACACGTGTGTGTGTGTGTGTGTGTGGTGGTGGGGGCCGGGGGTATCAGAGGCGGCAGACACCCTGCAGGTGCGCGCGCACGTGTGTGTGTGTGTGTGTGTGGTGGTGGTCCTCATAGCGACAAGTGGTCACCCGCTATTGACAGACGCCCTTATGCAGACCTCTGGAACGATATCGCCGTTATCTTTGTGGCCATCCCCACCCAACCTGTGACCAAAATGTGGCCACACCCAAAATTCCAAAGTCGACAAAACGGCCCCATCGCGCGTGCAGAATGACTTCTCGACACGTAATATAGACATGCGTGTCGAGATCGTGTGCTGGGATACGTCGTGGGCCCCACGGGCCTCGCGGAGCGCCATGCAACAGTCGCACCCAACCCCCCGCCGCGCCGCTGGCGAGAGCCAGCCCCCCGCGACGCCTCCTACCGATCGGTACCACCCGTGGCATGAACTTGACGAGGCGCTGGGTCCCGTGTCGTGCCGCGTTGCCGCAGTCGCTGTGCTGGGCGACACCAAACTTTCGGCATGTTTTACGGCGTCGCCTCCGGACCAAATCCACTTTTGACGCGTGCTTTTTAGTTGCCGCCTATCTCATTTAGACGCATGCGTCGTGGGTGACCGTGGCTTGGAGAGACGGTGAAATGCGGAACGAAATCGTTTGGCGTCAAACGTATCACGTCACGGTTGCGTTTGACGCCAAACGGTTTCGTTCCGCATTTCACCGTCTCTCCAGGCCACGGTCACCCACGACGCATGCGTCTTAATGAGATTGGCGGCAACTAAAAAGCACGCTTCAAAGGTGGATTTGGTCAACCAGGGAAGCCACAAGAAATTCCCAAAGTTTGGTGTCGCGCGTTTTGGCCACTTACCCCCTGGGGTGGGCCCAGGTTGGCTGGGGATGGCCTTGTAACGATCTGGAATGGAATGGAATGTGTGTGGTGGTGGTGGTGGGTGGGATGGGGGGGGGCGGGGGTATCAGGGCCGTACACACGGTTCCGGATCCAAGGCGGTAGGTCGAGGTCGAGACGTTGATGCACGCGCACGGCCTCGGCATGCGCGTGTGCACATCCACATACACGCTCGGCGGCCTACGTGCATGTTTAGCGCGCCTGTGTGTGTGTGTTGTGTGTAGGGCGCGGCACGGTATACGGTATATACCGTATGTATACCGTGACGGTATATATACCGTATACGGCGGGATGTGTACCGTATACACCATTTTTGGAAGACAAGTAAAAGGCGTATACGCTCCAACTCCCTTGAAACCGCATGGATTTCGATGATTCGACTTGCACTGGACAGCTTATGACAAGTCCTATCCAGAACAACACTTGGGTGCAGCATAGGGTGGAGGGAAGAATATGTGTACCGTATACACCATTTTTGGAAGACAAGTAAAAGGCGTATATGCTCCAACTCCCTTGAAACCGCATGGATTTCGATGATTCGACTTGCACTGGACAGCTTATGACAAGTCCTATCCAGAACAACACTTGGGTGCAGCATAGGGTGGAGGGAAGAATATGGTGGTTGCATGGAACGCAGGAACGCTCCGGCTGCCATGCAGTGAGAAAAACCTAGTTTTGTGTTTCCTCTAAACCAAACATAGCAAAGTATGCTTGTTAGACTGCCACTGCATGCAGCCTGCGCGCTGCCAACACTCTCTACCCCCACAGGCCTGAGCACCAGTACACCCACATCAGCCCCATGACTGTTGCACAGAGCAGACGGCATGCATGCTCTGTGCGCCGCCTGCACAGCGTCAAGGACTACATCCTCGTCGCGCGCCGCCGCATGCATGCGGTGACAGACTGTAGGGTGCGTAGGAGCCCAACCTGGGACAGCGATCACCGCATGGTGGTACTGTCCATTCGCCTCCGCATGCGAGCCTCCCGCCATGCAGGCGGCTCTCAGCGGCGAGCATGGGACTCTTCACAACTGCGGCGCCCGGCTGTCCGTCGTGAGTTCAACCTCCAGCTGTCCGATCGCTTTGGGCTGCTGGAGGCCGTGCCGCCCGAGGGCGCTGATGCCCAGGCGGAGTACGACGCGATGGCTGCTGCCATTCGCGAGGTGGCCACCAACCACCTCGCTCCACGCGGCAGCCGCCGGCGGCGCGGCTGGCAGTTCACTCTGTCGCAGCGCACCCTCCGGCTCATGGACGCCCGGCAGCGCGCGCACACGGCATGGCTCAGGAGCAAGTCTGCTGCTGCCAAACGAGAGCGCAACCGCGCCAACCGCGCGGCCGACGCAGCTGTGCAGAGAGACAGGGAGAGGTGGATCGGCCAGCAGGTGGCGGAGGCGCAAGACATGCTACGCAAGAAGAATCTGCGCCAGTTTGCGCGCGCGTGCGACAGGCTGGCGGGCCGCAGCCGCAGCCATCAGATCCCACCTGCCATGCGGGACGTCTCGGGCGCGCTGCACAGCGGTCCAGACGGGGTGCTGAAGGCCATGACAGAGTCATTCGACAAGCTATATGGCGGGGAGACCAAGCTCAGCGACGAGACCCTGAACCAGCTGGAGAACGATGTAGCGGCGTTTGAGCTCACACGCGCCACAGAGGTGGACGAGGCGCACGGGCGCCCCCCTGACCTGGCTGAGACGGAGGCGTGTGTGCGAGCGTTGCGCTCGGCCGCCGCTCCGGGCGGTGACCAGCTGGACGCCATGCTGTTGCGGTGCCCACCTGCCATCGCATGGCTCCACCGGGTCATCATCGCCGTATGGCGGTCGGGGAGAGCCCCGAGGGAATGGAAAACTGCTATTATCACACCGTTATATAAGGGGAAGGGTCCGCGTGACTCCCCTGGCAACTACCGCGGTATAAGCCTTCTCTCTATTGCCGGGAAAGTGTACGCTGCCATACTTCTGCACCGCGTCTCCACGCAGGTTGATGGTCAGTTGCATGAGGCTCAGTGTGGTTTCAGAAAAAGCAGAGGCACTGTTGATGCGATTTTTACACTGCGCTCGCTGAGCGCGGCACATGCCGAGTACAAACAATGCATGGCTGTGGCATTTGTCGACTATTCTAAAGCTTACGATTGCATAAACCGTGCGGCACTGTGGAGAGTCCTTCGATTATATAGTGTTCATCCGCACATTATTGATCTGTTGGAGGATCTTCACACCAACACCGCAGCTGCCGTGCGGCTGGCTGGGAAAATCGGGCACGAATTCCTCGTGTCGTCTGGTGTGCGACAGGGGTGCGTCATTGCTCCTGTGTTGTTCAATGTTTTTATTGACCACATAGTGAAAAAGGCGCTAGACATGATGCCAGAGGGGGCTGGCGTGTCAGTCGTGACCTGAGCCGGCGGCTCTGTGTTGTCGTCGTCGGTTGAGCGCATAGTAATGCTGATGTATGCCGACGATTTATGTTTGTTCTCGCATGACCCAGCTCAGTTGGCGCTTATGCTGGAAATCCTTGACAAAGTGTCCTTTAGCTTTGGCATGCAAATCAACGCCGCCAAGACAGAAGTGATGATTTTGCCAGCAGATTTTGACGCGGATCTGCCCACGTTTGCGCTGACTGGTGGTGAAGTGAAGACCGTCTCTGCATTTAAGTATCTAGGGAGTTGGATAACCCAGAGTGGTGGTGTGGAAAAGGAGATCGGTGTGCGTGTCGGTCGCGCGCTGGGCGTGTTTGCGTCTTTTGATAAGATTTGGGCCAGCAAGAAGATGCAAGTGCAGTCTAAGATGCGGGTTTACAACACTTTCGTGCTGCCCCACTTTCTGTACGGCTGCGAAACATGGGCCCCTACTAAAACACAACTGACTCGATTGGAGGTTGCCCACTCTAACTGCCTTCGCCGCATTCTGGGTGTGCGCCTGGTCGACCGGCACAGATTAACTTATATTCGGCAGGCGTGCGACACTGAGCCAATTGAGAGCCTTGTGGCAAAGCGATCAATGCAGTGGCTAGGCCATGTGATGCGCATGCCGGCTTCTCGTCTTCCTCGTACGACTTTTGACTGCACAATGGATGTGGCTCGGCAGCAAGGCCGGCCTCCAGCCTCCTCCCGACACTATTTTCTTAAGCTACTGATTCAGCAGCTAGGCGAAACTAGTGGCACTCGTTCTGATTGGAAGACTTTTTCGGACACGGCGTTTGAGCGTGCTCAGGATAGGGTCGGGTGGAGAGCCGTGGTGTACGGTCCGGCTGCCCCTCAGGCGCCGGCCCCTCCACCACGGCGGTCAAGTAGATTGGCAAGCGCCACTTGACCCCCTATCCCCTAGAAGCAGTTAGGACCTATTTTGGAGGCGTCGCACAATAGCTCTCCTTTTTGCTCTGGGACTACACGTTGGCAGGCAGCCGGCTGGTGGCTACCGCCCCTCACAAGTAATTGTTAGGGCCAGAACTGGACTTGGGTCTAGGCGGTGGTACTAGGACTAGAGGTAGTCTTTGCTGGAAAGCCGATGTAACTGTAACTGTAACTGCTTGTTAGAGTGGATTTGTGATGCCCATCATGTGAGGCATCCGAATCCACCGTTCCCGTCTCAATCGGATCAAGGAATCAAGGGTATACACGTATACCCTTGTATACGGTATACATTATACGGTATTATACGGTGTACGGGCCCACTATACGGTATACTGCCGCGCCCTTGTTGTGTGTGTTGTGTGTGCGCGTGTGCGTGTGTGCAACCACGCCGCACCACCCATCTTTCCCATTGTCCCATGTGCATACCCCAACTATATGTGGGGGGGGGGGGGCATCGCCTCGGTGACTGCCACCCTGTTGGTCTGTGCGTGTGTGTTGTGCGTGCTGCCCCCCCCCTCCCCCCCCCCACCTGCCTGCCCCCCCTTGCTGTGGTCTTTTGAAGGAGGTTCCGGTAGAGACGTTCGGCTGCGCCGCCGCCTCAAGCTCCGATTGCCGGCCGTGCTGACACTCCCTGCCTGTCCCCTCCAAACAAACCCTGTCCCCTACTCACGCCTGCACTCTCCTCTGCCGTTGCAGGAGGTGCCTGTCGAGACGTTTGGTGCGATGGCCAAGACGGAGAAGATCGCGTTCATCCTGGAGCAGGTGTGGCGCAGTTGCAGTTACAGTTACAGTTACATCGGCTTTCCAGCAAAGACTACCTTCTAGTCCTAGCACCACCGCCTAGACTCAAGTCCAGTTCTGGCCCTTACAATTACTTGTGAGGGGCGGTAGCCACCAGCCGGCTGCCTGCCAACGTGTAGTCCCAGAGCAGGTGTGGCGACGGCAGTGATTTTGTTTTGGGCTCCTGGGAGCCATTGGGAGCCTTCTGGCTACTGTCGATCCCATCAGATAGAGATCAACCAACCAAGTTGCTTGATGGTCTGACGATCCCATCAGATAGATCTCGTCAAGAGCTTGACAACTACCTATATTTTATGGTCAACGGTCAACGCCAAGGCAGCGGTCAAGGCGTTCAACGAGACGTCGGTCCGCGCGCCGGCTCCCAGAAAGTAACTTAACCGACTGAAAACAAAATCACTCAGTGACTAGGCGACGGGCGGTTGATATAGATCGATAAGGTTGAACACCTGTGGGGGTGGATGCACATCAACACAACAAGCATGGGCTCTCAAGCGGACGCCACCTACCCCTGCTGCCGAGCATTCAGCAGGCGCGTGCAGCCGTGGCCACACACCTCGTGCGCGTGTGCGCCATGCCTGCCCAGGCTCACACAATGCACCCTTACACTAGCGTGAAGCATGCTATTCGTGTTTAGGCCTATTTTCACACAGGCCCCAGAAGGCCTGTGCTGTGTGGCGCAAGAAGCCCGTGTTCGTCTCGGGCAGGTGCGAAGGTGTCAAGGTGTGTAGGCAGGTGTGGAGCAGGTGTGGACACAGCGTGTGCTCCCCACCCCCGCGCACAGTGCACACGCCACGCGGCACGGCACGCGCTTGTTTTCACTGGCACACCCTCTCTGCTGGCCCCCAGGTTGGCTGGGCCTACCCACCCTGCCCCACCTGATATTCGATGACATTGACACACACACACACACACACTCACACCCTCAACCCCAGGTCCGGCTGTGCCTCGAGAAGAAGGACTTCATCCGTGCGCAGATCCTCTCGCGCAAGATCTCGCCACGGGCGTTTGTCGAGCGCAAGGGGGAGTCCAAGGGGGAGATCGGGATCGAGGTGGGTGTGCGTGTGTATGTGTGTGCGTGCGTGCGTCCCTCCCCCATCAATTTGTGTGTGTGTGTGTGTGTGTGTGTGTGAATGTTTGTGTGCTCGCGCGCATCCGCTCCCGCCCCTCCCCCTGCCCTTTCCCCCACCCCTATCTGTCACATGCCCACTCATCAGTGATTTTGTTTCCAGTTTTTTTGTTCTTTTTTCGGGCCAGCCAGCGCGCGGATCAACGTACCGTTGACAGCTCTGACCGCTGACTTGGCGTTGACCAGTGCGGAGGTGCCTCCAAAGCCCCACACTGCCCCACACTGCGCCACACACTTACTTAATGGCCCCACCCCATGGCCCCCAAAGTGGACCCTCGACTTGATTATTTGGGGGGGCCAAATTGCCCCCAATGGCCCCAAATGGCGAAAACAAAATCACTGCCACTCATGCCTCCCCACCCCCCACCCCCATGACTCCACCCCAGGGCACCAACGCGTGACGTGTTAAGCTCGTATATAGTGGGTCCCCTCGCCTCTTCCCGAGCCCCCCCCCCCCCTCAATGAACTCCCACCACTCCCGCAGGGCACCGCTATCGAGGCTCCTGACGACGGCGTGCCCGAGCTGCCTGAGCTCAAGCTCAAGTACTACGAGCTCATGGTGACGTACCACTCACACTACAACAACTACCTGGAGATGTGCAGGTGCGGGCTTGGGGGCTGCTGTGTGTGTGCGTGTGTGTGTGTGCGTGCGTGCGCAAGAGTTTCCATGCACCGCTTGAGCCACACACAAGGGAGCTCTGCTAGGAGAGCCTGCAAGGCCACGCATCGCGCCAGCCTACCAGGGAACCTTACACCCGAATCAACTCTGTAGGTGCTACCGCTCCATGTGCGAGACCGAGGGTGTGTCGTCCGACCCCGCCAAGTGCCCCCCCCCCCCTCCTGCCCCGCCCTGCCGCCCGCAGCACCTCCCCGCCCTCACGCTAGCCCCCCCCCCTGCCTCCCCTCCCCTCTCTCCTGTCTAGGTGCTAGCCGCTCCATGTGCGAGACCGAGGGCGTGTCGTCCGACCCCGCAAGTGCCCTCCCCCCATCCCCGCCTGCCGCCCTGCCGCCCGCCCCTCCCCGCCCTCACACTTACCCACCCCACCTGCCTCCCCTCCCCTCCTCCTGTCTAGGTGCTACCGCTCCATATACGAAACTGAGGGCGTGTCGTCTGACCCCGCCAAGTGCCCCCCCCCCCCCGGCCCTGCCGCCGCCGCCCTCCCCCGCGCCTCATGCTTACGCCCCCCCTTGCCTCCCCTCCCCTCCCTCCTGTCTAGGTGCTACCGCTCCATGCAAGAGGCCGATGGCGTGTCGTCCGACCCCGCCAAGTGTCCCCCCCTCCTCCCTAGCCCTGCCGCCCTGCCGCCCGCCCCTCCCCCGCCCTCACGCTTACGCCCCCCCCCTCCCCTGCCTCCCCTCCCCTCCCTCCTGTCTAGGTGCTACCGCTCCATGTATGAGACCGAGGGCGTGTCGTTTGACCCCGCCAAGTGCCTCTCCACCCCTCCCCCGTCCTGCCGCCCGCCCCTCCCCGCCCTCACGCTTACGCCCCTCCCCTTGCCCCCCCCCCGCCTCCCTCCTGTCTAGGTGCTACCGCTCCATGTGTGAGACCGAGGGTGTGTCGTTCGAAGCCCCGCCAAGTGCCTCCCCCCTCCCCCGCCCTGCCGCCGCCGCCCCCTCCCGCCCTCACGCTTACGCCCCCCCCCTCTGCCTTCCCCTCCCCTCTCTCCTGTCTAGGTGCTACCGCTCCATGTGTACGAGACCGATGGCATGTCGTCCGACCCCGCCAAGTGCCCCCCCCCCTGCCCCCCCTTCCTCCCTCCTGTCTAGGTGCTACCGCTCCATGTGTACGAGACCGAGGGCGTGTCGTCCGACCTCGCCAAGTGCCCCCCCCCTCCCCCGCCCTGCCGCCTGCCGCCCTCCGCCTCACGCTTACGCCCCCCCCCCCCCCCCCCTCCCCTCCCTCCTGTCTAGGTGCTACCGCTCCATGTATGAGACCGATGGCGTGGCGTCCGACCCCGCCAAGTGGGGCCCGATGCTTCAGAAGATTGTGTGGCTACTCGTGCTCGCTCCGTCGTACTCGACCGCAGAGGGATCGTCATCGGACCGCGCGACGCTAGTTGCGGCGACTACGGCTGACAAGAAGCTGGGGGGAGTGGCGATGCACAAGGTTGGTGTGATGGGTTCAAGTGGGGGGGGGCTGCAGTGGCACAAAGGCACAGACTCGACCGCAGAGGGGGTGTCGTCCGACCGCGCGACGCTGGTGGCGGCGACGGCGGCTGACAAGAAGCTTGGGGGGAGTGGCGATGCACACGGTTGGTTTGATGGGTTCAAGTGGGGGGGGGGGTGCTGCGGTGGCACAAAAGCACAGACTCGACGGCAGCGGGCGTGTCGTCCGACCGCGCGACGCTGGTGGCGGCGACGGCGGCTGACAAGAAGCTTGGGGGAGTGGCGATGCACACGGTTGGTGTGATGGGTTCAAGTGGGGGGGGGCTGCGGTGGCACAAAGGCACAGACTCGACGGCAGAGGGGGTGTTGTCCGACCAAGCGACGCTGGTGGCGGCGACGGCGGCTGACAAGAAGCAAGGGGGGGGAGGGGGGGTTTAGGGTTTTTAGGGTTTAGTTTAGGGTTTAGGGTTTAGGCTGGACCTAAACCTCTTAACCTTTTTAGAAACCCTAAAACTTAACCTAGGGGTCGATGCGCAAGGTCCTGCATCATGGGGTGCAGGTTTAGGTAAGAGGGTGGCAGCAAGACACCCCAGCAACACACACCACACACACAGGAATGGGGGGGGAGGAAGGTGGCAGGCAAGGGATCCAATGAACGACGTCAGAACTGTGTTTTGATGATGGGCGCTGTGGGCGTGTCCTTGGCATCTCAGCGGTGGAAGTGTGTGGAGCGTTTGTGTAGGATTCACTCTGTGCTGCGGAGGACGCGGTTTTGAGTCACTTCCAGGAAGTGTGTGTGGGCGACGTTGAGTGTCCAGCCTTGGCAGATGTACAGGAGGGCAGATGTCGCAAATGCGCTGTATAGTTGGATGTTGGTGTCGGCTGGATTTCGTTTCGTTTCCAGAGTATGGGTGTGAGGCGTTTGAAGGCGTACCAGACAGAGGAGATCCGGCTGGAGATCTCTCCATTGAGGGCGCCGAGGGTAGGGGTGGGGGTTGACAGGATGCTGCCAAGGTATTTGAACCTGTCGGTGGGGTGGACGAGGTGTGGGGTGCCAGGGGTGGACGAGGAAGTGGAAGCGATTGAGATCCGGGCTTTTTCGGCGGTGTGGGCAGACGGATGACCTAGGGTTTTGGTGCACGGTCTTGTCGTAGTTGATCTCGAGGGCGAGGTTGGAGCATGTCTGTTCGAGGCAGGCGAGCATGTCTGAGGGCGTCAATGTCCAGCGCCATCAGAGCTATTTCGTCCGCGTAGATAAGGAGCGGGAGGATGGTGGTCGCGTAGTCTGCGGAACAGGACTTGGGGATTGGAGGGTTCCGTCAACCATGCACACACGTCCACCAACCATACACACACGCCACATACACACACACACACACGCACACACAGGCCCTGCTCTCGTCTTTCACCGCCTACGAGATCATCCCGTGGACGACATTCGAGGCGTCGCACGCGGCCGAGATCGCCGCGCAGCCGGCCATCTTTGGCGCCGGCGCACAGCGCGCCAAGGACATCCGGCTGCGAGTGACCGAGCACAACGTGATGGTCGTAGCCAAGTGGGTGTTTCTGTGTGGTCGATTTTACAGTCCGTTGGACGCCTTTGATGGCGCATAAGTGTGTGTGTGTGTTCTGTGTCTGGGGTGTACCCGCCGATCAGTGTGTGTGTGTGTGTCTGGGGTGCATGCCTTAGATGGCGCATTAGTGTGTGTGTGTGCGTGCGTGTGTGTGTGCGTGTGTGTGTGTGTGTGTGTGTCTGGGGTGTACCCGCCGATCAGATTCCGATGATCAGGGCGTCCGAAGGCGCAAAACCGATGGTCTCTTGCGGGCGTGATCGGGAAATCCTCTCATCGTCGTGCCCAATGACCAGGCCAAGCGGATCGGGTCTGATCACACTTTTCCCACGCTGTGGCCTCCGACCACGCAGTGGCCTCCGACCACGCAAACGCACGCAATCTCTCTGCAGCGCTTCGGCTGTTTGCAATCGCACAGTGGCTCTGGGCTCCGCTTGTAGAGTGTGGTTGGTTCTAGGAACGTTGGAATGTCGCTTCCCTCCGATGGCCAGGACCCTGAGCGTGCATGCATGCATGATTTGGGCTGGGAGGAGAGAGCCGCCTGTGCACTGGGTCACTCCCCCTTGGTTTGGCTACTGTCTGGACCTTTGCTACAGCCAGGGCAGCGACTCCCGTGAGATGGTACGCTGCGGCGCTTTAGCATGGCCCCTTGCTGCCGCGCCCTATGTAGTACTGCTCGCAGATCGAGCACGCGACCTGTAACTTCCCCTGATTGTCATGAGGAGCCTTCTTCACCCACGGGAACTCGCCTGTCCACACAGGCTTGAACACGGTTTAGTTGGACCAGCCGGGGTGCGTCGTGGTGGACATGGCTGGCCACCGCCTACCTCCACTCACAAGAGTGGTCTATAGACCCTGGACACTTGGTTAGCCTCTAAACCCTAAAACCTAAAACCTCAACCCTAAAACCTCTACACACGCGCAGGTACTACCCGCGCATCTCCATCGTATTGCCACCGCCAACCACGCAAGCAGCAGCAGCTGCGCACAGGCTCTTTCACCCACCCACCCCACACACGCACGCAGGAACTACCCGCGCATCCCCATCGTATTGCCACCGCCAACCACGCAAGCAGCAGCAGCTGCGTACAGGCTCTTTCACCCACCCCACACACACACGCGCGCGCAGGTACTACACGCGCATCTCCATCGCGCGGCTCGCGGAGCTGCTCGACTTGCCTGTGCTCGACGCGGAGAAGCAGCTTTCCGACCTGGTGGTGTGCAAGGCGATCGACGCCAAGGTGTGTGTGTGTGTTGGATGTGTGTTCGCGTGCTGCCAACAGATGTATAAGAAGTATCCAGGGACGTGGCCGGGCCTCGCTCGCGTGCATTTAAAATCGTAGACTATACAGCCGTGTACGCACTCCACCCGACCTCCCGACCACCATTCGACACGCAACACGTGTGCGTGTGCGTGCATGCACTGCAGATCGACCGCCCCGCCGGCATCATCACCTTCGGCAAGCGTCAGGCGCCCGAGGCGATGCTCAACGCGTGGTCGTCGAACATCGGGCGGCTGCTTGACCTCGTCGAGAAGTCGACGCAGCAGATCCAGAAGGAGGCGATGGTGCACCGCGTGTCGATCGCGTCGGGCACGGCGTGATGCGGCGGAGACGGGGGTAGTGCCGCAGTACGAGTGTGGCCCTCGCTTTACTCCTCGTCCCCATGGGAAGACGAGTATGGGGCAGATTGGTTTGCACGCCAGGGGTCAGCGCACCACTTCTACTGTAATTAGTGACAGGGCCACAGGGAAGTCCATTAGCCTAGCGATGAGCTGAACGGCGTGCCACTCACATACAGATACACGTCAGCCTCTCCCAACAGGCCCCTTCCCCCCGGGTCCCCCCCCCCCTCCCTACATGTACAGCCCCTGCCTCCCCTACTCTACAGCTCCCCCCAGGTCCCCCAAGCTCCCCTCCCTCATTTTCCCTGGGCATTACCGAGCACTAACGCGCCCATGCACGCTTGTGCTGGGGGAGGCTCTCCCTGCCCCCGGGTTCCCCATGGGGGAAGCTCCCACCGGCATGTTCGCATGAGCGTGGGCCACTGCCTTGCACGTTGCTCAGCGCCCCCCCACTCCGACGCCGCGCACGTGTTCGACTTTGCGATGCTGTCCCTGCGCGGCGTCGACACGCAGTCGGTCATCAACTTTGACAAGGGCTCGTACCTCGGCGCCAACGGCGCTCTGCCGGCGGTGAAGGCTGCGCTGCCCAGGCTAGAGCGCGCTGAGCACATGTATGTGCGCAGGAAGCTTGCGGTACGATGGCGGGTGCCGGCGGCCCGGCAGAGAGCGGAGAAGAGGGCGAGTCCAACGGCAGCAGCGCGAGTGACAGCGACAGCGGCAGTGGCAGCGCGTGCCTGGCCATCCCCGCGCGCCCTACCAGCCACGCTGTGGTGGGAGGGCAGCCATCCGCGCTCAGGCGCGGGCCGGCATCTGGTGGCGCCAAGACTGGTTGGCACGGCAAGGCGCCAGACGCGCGGCAGGGCCCACATGCATCTCAACTGCCGCTGCCACCACCACAGCAGCCGCAGGTGCAACAGCAGCAGCAGCCGCTGTTGCTCGCAGCACCGTAGGCTCCAGCAGCGGGACCTCCTCCTCCGCGCGACTACCACGCAAAGTCCGCTGCGCTTGCTTTCCTGCGCAAGCTGAAGGTGGCGTTCGATGAGGGAGCCCTACCGCTGCACGTGTACCAGCGGCAGCACGCCCAGGCGATGGCAGACCTGGGGTAGGCGTGGTGGCGTCCCTGCAGGCAGTCTGGCCTTCATGGCATAGAATCGCTCATCTCCAGGCATCGCTTGTTTCTCCTGGAATTCAAGTGTTAATAGGACAGAGAACTTCCCCCAATCTGTGTCCCTTCCCTGTGTGCACGCTCCCGCGCATTATCTTTGTCGGCGCTTGCGTTTCCTCAATCGCGTCTCCCAGTGGATCTGACGGGGGCAGCTGTAACCCCGGGTCGTCTCATTACGTGATCTGCCTTTCAGAGACAGATACCAGCACCCTATATGTGCATGCACGCGAGTGCCCTTTGGGTCGCCCTGCCCAGTCATGCGTAGACAACGGTCTATTGCGATGGCACCCCACCAATACCCAGCAGCTCCCCCCACCACTTATGAAATCTACTTATGTTGTTTTTTCCACTGGCCTGCATTGTCGCTGACCAGTCCCAATCTTTCACTCAGGTGCCCAACCCCCCACACTTCTGCCCATCCTTTGACGTGCCCCTGCGTCCACCATTGCGTTCTCACCCATCGCGACGGCCGTTTCAATCATTCCAGTGCCCGACGTCTGGTGCAGCGATGGCGTCGATGAAGGCGGCGCCCAAAGATGCGTCGATCGGGGTCGTGAAGCGTGCCGAAGGCAGCATCACTGAGCTGTTCGGTGACGAAGAGATGCCGTGCAAGGTGCTTCTGCGGTGCAAAGTCGACGAGGAGCTGCAGCCGGGCGAACAGCAGGTGGGGATGCATGTGCTCTCTTTTGAGGCTGTATGCGATCATCCCCGTGGCACACTGCATGCCACCTGTGAGGTGTTTGGGACCTGTGGGAGGCGTCATGTGAGCTGTGTGGGACTGCCTACATCTGCCTGCGGCCTGTGCGGCCGCGTAAAGGTGGCAGAGCCCATGCGCGCATACCATGATGGGGTGGGATGCCATGCAGCGCGTGCCCCCCCCCCCCCGGCATCACGCGCACCTGCAGGTTGTTGTGTCGCGCTCCGAGGACGGCAGCGGCCGGCTGGCGATGAAGATCATGGAGCCGATGCTGTCCCTCATCAAGCGCCGCACGCCGCACACGTGCACGCTGGACAGGGCCGCCAACGCTGCGCTGCCAGTGCTCACAATGGTGCTGGTGACGAGGGCCGTTGCCATAGCACCGGTTCCATCACAGGCCGCTATTTCTATGCGCGTGGCTGCACTTGAACCGGCGCCAGCCTCTCAGTCACCACCAAGCCCGCCCACAGCGCATGCGACTGGTTCCGGTGATCACGCTGCGCCCGGTCCCTCTGATGATGGCGGTGGCGGTGACGGTGGCACTGGCGACGACCCTCAGGTGCAAGGCATGCAAACTACCAAGCGCCGCGCTGCTGACACTGCCAACGCTGCCGCTGACGCACCACCAGCCAAGAAGGGCAGGAGCCAGGCGCTGCCCAGTGGGGCTGCCAAGGTGACCCAGAAGCGCAAGCCGACGGCAAAGAGCAAGTCGTCAAACGGCGGTGTCGTGGAGTCCAAGTATCACGGTGGGTGTGTATGCATATGCAGGCAGCACAGCGGTGCAGGCCTGCGCATGCACGCATGAACGTCGGGCATGCGCACCACTGGACGGGCACACGACTGACCCCGTGGCATCCTCCATCCTTGTGTGCTTAGGTGTGACACGCAATCACAGGCGGTGGCAGGCGTGCGCCCTTGCCGGCAGCAGGTGCATGCATTGCGTCACACATTGCGCGGCCGTCCAGCGACACCACTAGCAACGGCACACATGCACGCACACACTGCGCCACTTCGTTCTAACGCGCACGCGTACGGTTGCGTGCATGCCCAACCCCGGTGCGCCCTAACCTTCCATTGACAGGCGGTTCTACCTGGGCACGTACGATACCGGTGAGGTTGCTGCACGCGTGTGGGACTTTGCGGTGCTGTCCCTGCGCGGCGTCGACACGCAAACAGCCATCAACTTCGACAAGGGTGCCTACCTTGGTGCCGACGGAGTGCTGCTGCCGGTGGAGGCTGCGCTGCCGGGGCTGGGGCACGACCAGCACATGATTGTGCGCGACAAGCTTGCGGCTGCGAGGGTGGGTATAGCAGGAGCGGCAGTGGGCAGGTCAGATGGCGGAGTCGACAGCAACAGCAGCAGTGACAGCGACAGTGACGGTGGGGGCGCTGACCCTGGCACAGCTGCTGTGGGCACGAGGCCGCCTGTGCGCAGGCGCGGGCTGGCATCTGGTGGCGGTGCGCTCAGTAGGCGTGGCCAGGTGCAAGGCACGCGGCAGGCGGGTTTGCCTGGGTCTCAGCCGCCGTCACAGATGCTGCAGCAGCAGGCGCAGCAGCAGCAGGTGCCTCTCGCACCGCCAGCCAAGTACCACGGTGGGTGCATGCTTGTGCAGGCATCGCAGCGTGTGGCACTACTGCAGTGTAGGCCTGTGCATGCACACATGACCGTTGGGCATGCGCACCACTGGACGGGCACACCGCTGACCCCGTGACATCCCTCCGTCCTTGCGTGCTTAGGTGTGACACCCAATAACAAGCGGTGGGTGGCGCGCGCCCATGCCGGCAGCAGGTGCGCACATTGCATCACACACGGCGTGGCCATCCGGCGACACCACTAGCAACGGCACGTATGCACGCACACACTGCGCCACTTCATTATCATGCGCACGCATCCGGGCGCGTGCTTGCCCAACTCCAAAGCGCTCTTACCCCTCGTTGACAGGCAGTTCTATCTGGGCACGTACGATACCGGTGAGGGCGCCGCGCGCGTGTACGACTTCGCGGTGCTGTCCCTGCGTGGCGTCGAAACGCAGACGGTCATCAACTTTGACATGCTCGCCTACCTTGGTGCTGACGGAACGCTGCTGCCGGTGGAGGCCGCGCTGCCTGGGCTGGGGCGCGACCAGCACAGGCACGTGCGCGACAAGCTGGTAGCGGTGGTCGGCGCAGGAGGCGGGGCAGGGGGCGGGTCAGAGGGCGGGGCTCTGAGCGGCAGCGGCAGTGACAGCAACAACGATGGTGGCGGCGCTGACCCTGGCACGGCTGCTGTGGGCGCGGCCGCCTGTGCACCACCATGGGCCGGCATCTGGTGACGGCGCGCACAGCAGGCACGGCCAGGCGCAAGGCGCGAGGCAGGCGGCATCGCCAGCGTCTCAGCCGCCGCCACAGACGCTGCAGCAGCAGGCGCAGCAGCAGCAGCTGCCTCTCGCACCGCCAGCCAAGTACCACGGTGGGTGCATGACTGTGCAGACATCGCTGCGTGTGGCACTACTGCAGTGCAGGCCTGCGCATGCACACATGTACGTCGGGCATGTGCTGCACTGGACGGGCACACCACTGACCCCGTGACATCCTCCATCCTTGCGTGCTTAGGTGTGACACCCAACAACAAGCGGTGGATGGCGCGCGCCCACGCCGGTAGCAGGCGCAATGCATCACATGGCGTGGCCATCCAGCGACACCACTAGCAACGGCACGTATGTACACACACACTGCGCCACTTCATTCTCACGTGCATGCATACGGCCGCGTGCTTGCCCAACTCCGAAGCGCTCTTACCCCTATCAACAGGCGGGTATACCTGGGCACGTACAATACTGGTGAGGGCGCCGCGCGCGTGTACGATTTCGCGGTGCTGTCCCTGTGCGGTGTCGACACGCAGACGGTGACCAACTTTGGCAAGGGCGCCTACTTTGGTGCCGACGGAGCGCTGCTGCTGGTAGAGGCTGCGCTTCCGGGGCTGGAGCGCGGCCAGTGCAGACTTTTGCGCGACAAGGTTGCGGCTGCGGGGATGGGTGCAGCGGGAGCGGCAGAGGAACGGTTAGATGGCGGGGTCGGCAGCGGCAGCAGCAGCGACTGCGACAGCGCCGGTGGCGATGCGGAGCCTGACACTGCTGCTGTGGGCGCGCGGCCGCCTGCACGCAACCGTGGGCCGGCATCTGCTGACGGCAAGCCTGGCGGGGGGACAGCACCGGCGTCAGCCTCGCCACCACAGGAGCCGAAGCGGCACGGCCGTCCGCCCAAGCTGGGCCCTGATGGCCAGCGGCTGCGCGTGTCCAGACCATGCAAGCCGCAGGCGCCACTGCCTCTGGTGCCGCAGCAGCAGCAGCCACCACCGCCGTCGCCGCACCAGCAGCCAATTCAGGCACCGCAGCTGCAGCACGCGCAGCAGGCACAGCCGCAGCCAGCAACACAGCCACCGTCTCCGGTGCCGCACCAGCCACCAACTCTGGTGCCGCCACCGCCTCTGCAGCAGCAGGCGCAGCAGCCGCCATCTGCGGCACCACCGCTGCCGCCGCCACACCAGCCGCTGATTCAGGTGCCACAGCAGCAGCAGGCGCAGCAGCAGGCACAGCAGGCACCGCTTGCGGCACCACCGCCGCCGCCGCCGCACCAGCCACTGGTGCAGGTGCCGCAGCAGCAGCAGGCGCAGCAGCAGCTGCCTCTGGCACCACCGCCGCCGCTGCCGCAACAGTCACTGATTCAGGTGCCACAGCAGCAGCAGGCGCAGCAGCAGCTGCCTCTGGCACCGCCAGCCCACGATGCGGCGCCGCCAGCAGTGGGATCTGTCGACGACTTCCGCACGAGGGCCGCTGCGCTTGCTTTCCTGCGCGAGCTGCACGCTGTGTTCAACGAGGGTGCCCTTCCATTGAGCGTTTACCAAGTGCAGCACGCCGAGGCGATGGCAGCCCTACACATGCAGTAGGCATGGCGGCGGCCCTACAGGCAGCCTTGCCTTCCTTGCGCTGAGTCGCTTGACTCCGGGCGTCACCCTCGGTCACGATCGATTGCCATCAGAGCGTCCAAAGCAGACCAGCTTCCCAAATGTTACTCACTTGATTGCTTGCTGGATTCTGCTGAGTGTTTTGTTGGTCTGTTTGCAACCCGCAAGAGCTGAGCTGGTCCAGGCGGCCCCTTCCCTTCCCCCCGTCCGCTGAGTTGATCTGGTAGGCGTTGCCCCAGGGTGCACGCGACGGTTGAGAAGCGTCGTGGTTGTAAGCCAGAGGTTGATGCTCATGCGATCTTGAAGTGCATCAGTTTATGCAGTGCTGAGCAGCGACATTAATTGCCTCCACCTGCCGTGCTGCATGCCCAGCTGTGTGCCTGGCAGTCGTATTGCGGTCAAAGGAATGCATTACCGCCTCCCTACCCGCCCGCTGCTCTCCATCATTACCATCTCTACTGCAACAATCATGCACCCTCCAAATGATCATGCCTGTCAGCCAGCCTGCCCACTGTGACCTGACAGGGGCCTGATGACATGTGGGCAGTGCACGCTTCGCAACAGTGCCCCCTCTACACTCCCTGCCCTTCACACCAAACCCAAACAGTTAGCCCGACCACATTGCTGCGATTCGTTGTTCGAAAAGCACACAACACACACCCAGCAAGTGCAATGTGGGAGACGTGGCAGGTGTGCAGTGCCTCACCCCCCACACTTCTTCCCTCCAAGTCACCACGACTGCGCACCGCACCGCCACAGTTTCTCATTCCAGCTCACGACAGCTGGTGCAGCGATGGCGTCGGGTGAGGCAGCGCACAAAGAGTTCGGTGTCGTGAAGCGTGTCGAAGGCAGCATCGCTGAGCTGTTTAGTAACGCAGAGATGCCGTGCAAGGTTCTCATGCGCTGCAATGTCGACGGGGAGATGCAGTCGGGTGAACAGGAGGTGGGGGGCTGCATGCGCTCGCTTTGAAGCTGCGTGCATGCGACCTGTCATCATGTGTTGCACCTGTGCACACTGCCAGCCACCTGTGAGGCTGCATGGGATCTGTAGGAAGTAGCATGTGAGCAGTTTTGGACTGCCTGCGATGCGTGCGGCCGCATGCAAGGAGGGAGAGCCATGCGTGCATGGCGGGGTCACCGCCAACGGGCCAACGGTGCCAACGGCCAACGCCAACGGTGCCAACGCCAACAGCAAATAAAAACGTTGGCTTAGCCAACTGTCAGCTAACAGTGGCTTAAAATTGCCAATATCATGGATCTTAGCAACCAAAGAGTAGCGGGGATGATGCTTGTATGGGAAACAATACTGACTGAGCACAACCCACACGCTACACCCTTGAGCACTAGATGTGTGTGCGTGCCTGGGTATGCGAGTGCTCCCAGTGCCCTCCTCGGGATGTCTACTGTACTCCCAGTGCTGCATGAGCTATACAGCCACGCTACATCGCCAGTAACGGCTAGTAGCGCGCTAAATTTCAGATTCCACACGTTTCCTCGCTTCCGAGCGCGTTTTTCGCCCCGTTGGCACCGTTGGCCCGTTGGCGTTGGCTCCGTAGGCCCAGCCAGCGGCCAACGCCAACGGTGGGGGCCGTTGGCCGTTTCCGGTGACCCTGGTGCATGGGGGGTGGGATGCCATGCACACGCGCGCACACACACACGCACACAGACACACACACATACACACACACACACACCACTCTCCATCATGACCACCTGCAGGTCGTCGTGTCACGCCCCGAGGACGCCTGCGGCCGGCTGGCGATGAAGATCATGGGGCCGATGCTGTCTCTCATCACGCGCCACACGCTGCGCACGTACACGTTGGACAGGGACACCGACGCTGCGCTGCCAGTGCTCACGATGATGCTGGTGACGAAGACCACTGGCACGGCTGCTGGATCACCATTGCAGTCAGCCGTGTCGAGGCCTGCAGCTGCATCCAAGCAGGCACCAGGATCCGTGACTGCGCCAGCCAGCACGCAGGCGCCCACCACTGGTGTTGCTGGCGCGAAGCACGAGAGGGGGGCGTCTTCACAGCATCAGCTGCACAAGGAACCGCTCAAGACTGGCTCATCTGGTGACGGTGGTGACCAGCTGGAGGAACGGCAGGTGTCGCAAGCGGGAGGTGGTGGTCTGCTGGAGGAGCTGGACGGCCAGGGCGCAGCAGGGTCTCTGGGCTTCCCTGCCTCTGCACAGCAGCTTGCCACTCTGTTTGGGGGCGCGCACATTGAAATGCCAATGCTGCTGCTGCTGCGCTGCCACATCGATGGAGTGCTGCAGCCGTACGAGCAGAGGGTGAGCAACAGTGCGCTTGGTAGTGCTGACCATACGATGCGTTGGCAGCCACCTCACAATATTTACTGCTGCCTCCCATGGCATCCGCAGGCATCCCTGAAGTTGCAGGGCCACGAAACGGCATTGTGGCTCAAGGACCCGATGCTCTCACTCATGAAAGGCCGCCGCACGCTGTCGTGGTCGTGGGCGCCCGCGCAAGGCGGCGCTGGCTCTCTGCCAGAGCTGACGGTGGAGCTGAGCAACTACTACACCCGTCACCACCCGCTGCCCGCCTCTCAGCAATCGCCAAGCAAGCGCACAACACGCGTTACTATATCTGGTGATCACGCTGCGCCGGGCCCCTTTGCTGATGGCGGTGGCACTGGCGACGCCCCACAGGCGCAAGGCATGCGCACTCGCAAGTGCTGCGGCGCTGATGCCCATGCTGCCGATGCCGACGCGTCGCCAGCCAAGAAGGCCAGGAGCCAGGCGCACGGGCAGCAGCTGTGTAGTGGGGCTGCCAAGGCTGCACGGAAGCGCAAGGCGCCCAGCAAGCAGCCGCAGGCCAAGGCCAAGTCGGCGTTCTGCGGCGCACCCGCCGACCACAATAACTGGGCAGCGAGACGTGAGTGTGGTCGCCTTGGTACGCCCTGGCCACAAACACGCAACCACAAACACACACATTGTGTATGCTCGCAGTGTGGGACAGCAACGCACATCTAAAACCCAGCAACGTGCATCTGGGCACATTTGGCAGCGAGGAGCAGGCGGCGCGTGCGTACGACCGCGCGTCGATCGTGTTCCACGGCACACACGCCAAGACCAACGTGCGTGTGTGCATGTGACTGGCTGCTTGTGATTGTGTGTGTGCTTGCATACCAGCTGCCCCTGCTTGGCAACATTATCACAATGGGCAAAGTGCTGCTCATGTACGCCCGCCTCTGTCTGCTGGCTTGTTGTGCCCTTAGCTCTTAGGGTCTCTAGACACTTGCTTCAGCTGCCGACCCTTCCTCAGTTCCTGGAGCCGAACCACACTTAACCATGCCGAGCAAGCTCCGCCAACACCTTGAAGCCCAAACGCTGACCTCTCCTCATCCCTTGCACTTTCCTGTCACCGACTACAACTCGGAGATGTCCCAGCTGACCAAGATGACGCGTGAGGAGGTGGTTGCGCATATAAGGCACGGCACCAGGGGCCTCTCCTCCTTGGGAGAGGCCAAATGCCGTGGTGTGTGTGTGTCTGCACTGGCAGGATAGAGTGAAGCTGCACTGTGCACACGTGTGTGCACTGTGTGTGCTGTATGTGCAGCCTGCGCACGCACACACACCTGCATCCCTACACTATTCTGGATGTGAGCACCTCCAACAGCATGACTTGCATCATCACGCGCGCTCGGGTGTGACGTGGCTCAACTCCGGGTGATGGCATGCGCGCCTTGAAGGTGGCGGTTGCAGCACAGGCGTGCGCACGCTCACGCACACCGCCAGAGATGCATCCCGCTGGGTGGGCACATCATTGACTGCTTGGCATCTTGCATCCGTGCGTTTTCAGGTGTGAAGCAGAGCAAGTCCGGGCGGTGCGAGGTGCAAGCCTATATTGGCGGCAGGTGTGTGCATCGGCCCACAGAGCCGTCCGCCGTGCAGCCGTCTGCCGTGCAGCCGTCTGCCGTGCACCACCTCCTAGCTAGCAAGTCTCGAAGGGACGCATGCAAACACACACACACACACACCTGGCACTACGCTTCTTCACAACCTCAATACCTTTTCCAGGGTGGTACCTTGGAATGTATGCATGGACACCCGCGCCACTTGATTCAAATGCGCACGCGTACAGCCGCGCACTTGCCCAACCCTGTAGCTCTAACCCCCCATCAACAGGGATATCTACCTGGGCATCTATGACATCGAGGACGACGCCGCGCACGTGTACGACTTTGCGGTGCTGTCGGTGCGCGGCAGTGGCAAGCACGCGATCACCGACTTTGATGTGGGCGGGAACCTCGGTGCAGACGGAGCTTTGCTGCCGGTGGAGGCTGCACTGCCTGGGCTGGGGCGCGACATGCACAAGTTTGTGCGCGACAGGCTCGCGGCTGCACTGGGTCCAGGGGGCGCGGCAGAGGGCGCGCCCGACAGGAGCAACAGCAGCAGCGGCAGCGACAGCAACGGCGGCAGTGCGGGCCCTGGCACCGCTGCTGTGGGCGCGCGGCCGCCTGTGCACAGCCGCGTGCCGGCATCAGGTGGCGGCGCGCCCAGCAGGCACGGCCAGGCGCAAGGCGCGCGGCAGGCGGGCTTGCCCACGCCTCGGCGCCAGGCGCAGCGGCAGCTGCCTCCCGCACCGCCGGCCAAGTACCACGTTGGGTGCATGATTTTGGAGGCGTCACAGCGCGCGACAGTACTGCGGCACAGGCCTGCGCATTCACACACCCTGCCAGATGCGCTCACCACTGGGCGGGCACACCACTGACCCCGTGGCTTCCCCCATCCGCGCTCTCAGGTGTGAGGCAGACCAAGTCCGGGCGTTGGGAGGCCTACATCCACGCTGGCAGCAGGTGCGCGCATTGCACCCCTGCGTGGCCGTCCAGCACCATCACGTGCGACACTGGAACGTATGCACACACACGCTCTACCACGCCGCTTCACACGCACTCGCACGCACAGTAACAGTAACACGGGGTTTCCAGCTAAGCAGGCTACTCTTCTACTAGAGACACCCGCCGATACTCCAGCACACTTAAGTACTAGAGTACCGCCGGCTCCCGGCCGATAGACTACCGCTCCCGCCGGCTAGACTACCCCAAACAGCGGTCTCTGAGAGACATGTCTGGCAAGGAGCATAAAGGAGAGGACCTTCCTCAGGGTCACAGTAGTGGCCTTGTGGCCAGTCAAGCCGGCAGAGCCGACTGGCGCTGACTGGAACGGTCCCCGCCTGGCAGTGCATGGCTGTCCAGCTCTCGTTTGCATGGGGCTCAGCCGGCGCCCCATGCCTCATGCATGGCCAGGTCCCACCCTCCAGGGGTGCATGGACGACAGAGTTGTCATGGAGGCTGCCTGAAGACCTTCCAACGCCAGTCACCGGCAGACGAGCGCCCCCGAGGATGAGCGCGGTGACGAACGCTGCGATTGGTGAAGCGGATTTACTCTGTGTTGCCTCGGCGGTCGCCACCGCTGAAGCCGTGATGGTAGCCGGCCTTCACGGGCAGCCATCTTGACCAATGTCAAGCATGCATTGACGGGCGCCAGCTCCTCCGCTCGTCGATCAACTCGTCGAGATCGGTGCCGCATGGCGTCCTGCATGGGGGGAGGATAAGGGCCGTCTCCCAGCACGGGCCGCGGCAACGCCGCGGCTACTCGCCAAGCCACGGCAGCGCCGGGCAAGCCGCTCCTGAAGTATTCCACCGAGGGGCAGTCTAGCAGGAGCCACGCGCACGCAAATACTTCCCTAACCTGCACACCTTGGAAACCCCAAACCAGGTCGATGCAGCTGGGTACGTACGACACCGGTGAGGACGCCGCACGCGTGTCGGACTTTGCGGTGCTTTCACGGCGCGGCGTCGACACGCAAGCTGCCATCAACTTTGACAAGGGCGCATACCTAGGCACGGACGGAGCGCTGCTGCCGGTGGAGGCTGTGCTGTCAGGGCTGGGCCGCGACCAGCACAGGCTCGTGCGCGACAAGCTCGCTGCTGCGGTGGTGGGCGCAGGGGCCGCGGCAGAGGGCGCAGCTGACAGCGGCAGTGACAGCGACAGCGGGGGCGGCAGTGTCAACGAGAGCGACAGCGACGAGGGCAGTTCAGGCCCAGCTGGCTCCACAAGCGTGCGCACGAGGGCTGGCGCCGCTGCCCTGGCGACGAGGCTGCCCGCACGTAGGCGCGGTTTGGCATCTGGTGGTGGCAAGCCTGGCGGGCACGACCAGGTGCCGGGCGCGCGGCAGGGCACGGCTGCACCTTGGGAGCCGCAGCCGCCGCAGCCGCAGCCGCAGCCGCAGCCGCAGCCGCAGCCGCAGCCGCAGCCGCAGCCGCAGCCGCAGCAGCAGCAGCAGCAGCAGCAGGAGCAGCAGCAGCTGGCGCAGCAGCTGACTCCCGCACCACCTCCGTCTCTGCCGCACCAGCCTCTGCCTGTGGTGCCGCTGCCACAGCAGGCGCAGCAACAGCAGCCCCCGGCACCACCTCCACTTTTGCCGCTCCAGCCAGTGCTCCAGGCACCGCCTCTGCAGCAGGCGCTTGCGGCACCAATGCCACCGCACCAGCCTGTGCTTCAGGCACAGCAGCAGCTGCCTCCGGGGCCACTGCAACCACAGCAGCAGCAGCAGCAGCAGCCGATGCAGCCACAGCAGCAGCAGGCGCAGCAGCAGCAGCAGCTGCCTCCGGCGCCACCGCCACCGCCGCCGCACCAGCCACTGCTTCAGGCACCGCCACCGCAGCAGGCGCAGCAGCGGCCGCTTGCGGCACAACCGCCACTGCCACCGCGGCAGCATCAGGCGCAGCAGCCAGTGCTGTTTGCACCACCACCACCACCGCCGCCGCCGCCACTGCCACCGCAGCAGCCAGTGCTCCAGGCGCAGACGCAGCAGCTGCCTCCGGCACTGCCGCCGCCGCCTCCGCACCAGCTTCTGGCGCCGCCACTGCAGCAGGCGCCACCGCAGCAGGCACAGCAGCAGCAGCCTCCTGCAGCGCAGGCAGTGGAACCTCAGCGCGACTACCGCGCAAGGTCCGCCACGCTCGCTTACCTGCGCGAGCTGAAGGTTGCACTCGACGAGGGTGCCCTGCAGCCTGACGCGTACCAGAAGGAGTACAGCCAGGCGATGGCTGACCTGGGCTTACTGTAGGGGGCATGGTTTTACGCACAGTAGAGTTGCTCGGAGAGTTGCTTGACTACGGGCGTCGCCCCCCATCACGGCAGCTTCAACCAGAACGTCCAAAGCAGAGCACCTTCCCAAATGTTGTTCTTTGCATGTTACCTACCACACGTGGACTCGACTGCAGCCTTCGACGTCCTCAGTGACCGCGAGGAGGCGCAGCACCAGGCGCTGTGGCCCGCTTTCCTCGCCGCCAAGGCTGCGGGGAAGCGGGCGCAGTTCCACCGCGCGCGCCTCGTCGTTGACGGCGAGCGGGTGCCTGCACCTGCTTGCTAGATGGCATTCCCTCTGGGGTGTTTTTGAAGGGGAGGTGGCGCCACACGCGTGCGGTGGCGGGTGCGGTGTGGTCGCTGAGTAGAGTGCTGCGGCGGGTGTGCTACTAGCCCCGCTTCCGGTGGTCTGGGGGAGGGCTTTTTGGTCCCTTCATGGTTTTATACCTTGGGTCCGCCCTCTGGCCATTTGAGGGGCTGGGTGTGCAGCCTGCACAGTGGTGCTGCTTGCTTGGCGCCCGCCACCAAGTGTGGATGGCGTTACCGTGGGCTACTTGTAGCTTGACCTTCTGTGGGCCTTGAGCCTTGTTTCTCGAAGTCCCACTGGAGCTTTGGAACCGTACGTGTGACCGCCAGAAGTGGATTGTAAAACTCTCATCATCATACCACAGTGTCGTTTTGTCTGTGCAAAACAATATGCCAGAGGTGGAACCGGTGGTCCCTTGCCTTCCCCCCACTTCACCGAGTTGATCTGGCAGGTGTTGCCCTAGGTTGTACGCGACGGTTGTGTGCTGTGCGTCGTCGTTGTAACCTCGGGGGTGCTGCTTGGTTGCTGATCGTCTCATAATGACTTGCAGAGGTTCATTCGATGCTGAGCAGCCGCAGTTCCTACACCCGCCGGAGCTCCATGCCCAGCTGTGTGCCTGGCGATCTGATTGCGGCTGAATTCACGGGCCCGTCTCCGGTGACTCAGGACAGCATCCCCCCAGGTGCAATCATGCATTACGTCCGATGACGCGATGCCGAGGCTGAGGTGACACGTGACCCAGAGTCAAGAGTTCACATTCCGCATTGACCTCCAGATCTGTCTACGCTGCAGCGATCGACACGCAGCTGCTGTGTTGGTGTGAAGATCCTCCAACAGATCAATAATGTGCGGATGAACACTACATAATCTAAGGACTCTCCACAGTGCCGCACGGTTTATGCAATCATAAGCTTTAGAATAGTCGACAAATGCCACAGCCATGCATTGTTTGTACTCGGCATGTGCCGCGCTCAGCGAGCGCAGAGTAAAAATCGCATCAACAGTGCCTCTGCTTTTTCTGAAACCACACTTTTTTTTTTTGATATGCGATGATGAGATGAGAGTTTTACAATCCACTTCTGGCGGTCACACGTACGGTTCCAAAGCTCCAGTGGGACTTAGAGAATCAAGGCTCAAGGCCCACAAAAGGTCAAGCTACAAGTAGCCCACGGTAACGCCATCCACACTTGGTGGCGGGCGCCAAGCAAGCAGCACCACTGTGCAGGCTGCACACCCAGCCCCTCAAATGGCCAGAGGGCGGACCCAAGGTATAAAACCATGAAGGGACCAAAAAGCCCTCCCCCAGACCACCGGAAGCGGGGCTAGTAGCAAACCCGCCGCAGCACTCTACTCAGCGACCACACCGCACCCGCCACCGCACGCGTGTGGCGCCACCTCCCCTTCAAAAACACACCCAGAGGGAATGCCATCTAGCAAGCAGGTGCAGGCACCCGCTCGCCGTCAACGACGAGGCGCGCGCGGTGGAACTGCGCCCGCTTCCCCGCAGCCTTGGCGGCGAGGAAAGCGGGCCACAGCGCCCGGTGCTGCGCCTCCTCGCGGTCACTGAGCCACACTGAGCCTCATGCAACTGACCATCAACCTGCGAGGAGACGCGGTGCAGAAGTATGGCAGCGTACACTTTCCCGGCAATAGAGAGAAGGCTTATACCGCGGTAGTTACCAGGGGAGTCACGCGGACCTTTCCCCTTGTATAACGGTGTGATAATAGCAGTTTTCCATTCCCTCGGGGCTCTCCCCGACCGCCATACGGCGATGATGACCCGGTGGAGACATGCGATGGCAGGTGGGCACCGCAACAGCATGGCGTCCAGCTGGTCACCGCCCGGAGCGGCGGCCGAGCGCAACGCTCGCACACACGCCTCCGTCTCAGCCAGGTCAGGGGGGCGCCCGTGCACCTCGTCCACCTCTGTGGCGCATGTGAGCTCAAACGCCGCTACATCGTTCTCCAGCTGGTTCAGGGTCTCATCGCTGAGCTTGGTCTCCCCGCCGTATAGCTTGTCGAATGACTATGTCATGGCCTTCAGCACCCCGTCTGGACCACCGTGCAGCGCACCCGAGACGTCCCGCATGGCAGGTGGGATCTGATGGCTGCGGCTGTGGCCCGCCAGCCTGTCGCACGCGCGCGCAAACTGCCACATACACACAAAGACGTGGTTGGGTGCTCGCTCAGTGACACACCTGGCAGAACCTCATGTTTCCATTACACATGGTTTATTGTCCTTGCGCAGCGAGGTATTCACTTTAGCTGAGGGACTGGCGGCAAACAGGTGGTGTTAGCAGAGAGGGAGGTGCACGTGGCCGTGCCAAACAGTCAGCAGTCTGGCTGGTGCTCACAAGTATCTGGTGCTGACAATGCACAGCTCCCTTACGGCTGCTCTGGCTTGCCGTTCAGCAGCCACTGCGGCGGCGGCCCCGAGGGGCTGGCGCGCACCTGGCGCACACCCCTCGCCCTGCCCTCGCCCCCCTTCATCAATCGGCACACAATCCCGTCCTCTGAAGGGATTGTCGGAAGTAGACCCACAGACACTCAGCGGCCTGGTACTGGCATCTGCAATCACCGCAGCCCAACTGATCGCGGCTTTGCATAGGAGGCCAGTGGCGACACTCGCGCGGCAGGGGCGTGTGCAGGTGAGTGCGCGGATCGACTCAAACCCAAGTGTTGGTACGAGGCAGGGGCGTGGGTTGTGTTTGATGAAATATGGCGATCGAAACTGCTGCAGGAGCTAGCTGCGACGCCCCAAGCTGTGTAGCCTCAATGCGGTTGGGTGCTCACTCGGTGACTGACCCGGAAGACCCCTCCTCTAGCCTTACACATGGCCCTTGCACTGCACCGAGGCATTCATTGCTAAGTGGAGGGAGGGGTGGCAACTGTTCAATGGTAAGTGGTGCGCAACAATCTTGTGTTTAACCGCAGGTGCATAGCTCAATCGTTGGAGGAGCAGCACTTTCCGGCCAGGCCACGCAACCTGCTACTCACGGTGTCCCCCTTGCGGCTGCTCTGGCGCTGGCTTGCCGTCGAGCAGCCACTGCGGCGGCGGCCACGTTGGGCTGGCGCGCACGTGGACGGAAAAGTTGAGCTTCTCGTCCAGAATGCCCGGGTCCTGCTTCAGCGCCTCCACGCGGCCTCGACCTCGGTTGAAAAGTAACCGAGGCGCCTCGCGCGCTTGGTCTTCGAGTCGTGCAGCTTTGACCCCCACTTGCGCGTCCTCACATTCAACGAGACGCCCAGGTAGTGCGTGGTCTTGCGCGCAAAGTGCTTGTCTGCAAGTGACGCAGGCGGCTCGCTGATGACCTTGCCCGGGAAGTTGCGCTCCTTAACTCCGGGCTGTTTGCGTCGGTGAAATTCGAGGAGCTGAATCCCGCTTGATTCAAGCGAAATGTCGCTTGAAAAGGGCCTCTTAATTCAACTTATAGATCAAGCGAAGGGGGCGCCTGAATCAAGCGGCCTTGAATCAAGCGGGATTCAAGCGACTCGCCTGAACGTTGCTTGATTCAAGCGGGATTCGCCCCTAGTCGGCCTGCTTGATTCAGGTTTTTTTCAGGCGCCAAACATCCTCATTCCGGCTCGATTCAGCTGCAACTCAAGCTCTGATGTAGAACTGGGATTCAAACACGCATTTTTACAGATGGGGATAGCTTATCACTCGTTCTCACTCGCTCTCGACTGCAAGGATCAATCAGCACTCAAGTTATACATGCACGCACCTGCAACTATCACCACTCAACAGTTTGGGGGAGGGTTGGGGTGGGATGGGACATCGCCTAGTCTGTGTGCCAGCAGTTGGGCATGGTGATCAAAGGGCGGGCGGGCAGTCAACTCCGCGGAGATGATGTAGACGCCAGTGATAGCGCCTCACCCGCAGCCGCCCGTGTCGCGCCCAAGGGGGCCTCGACCAGGCCCTTGAGCTCAATCATCTCAGCAAGGCTGCGCTCGGCGTGGGTCGCTCCCCTCTGCTCCTTCTTGCCCCCTGGGAAGAGGGGGTGGTTCTCGATCTTGAAAGCGATGAACGCATACTGGTAGAGCGTCACCTTGGGCGGCGCCATCGCCATTTTGAAAGACGTGTCGATCTGGCCGTACTTGTCAAAAGCGTCCTTGTAGTGTGCCATGCTGCCTCGGTGCGGCGCGTTGCCGACCCGTGGTGGTCGATTTTACAGTCCGTCGGACGCCTTTGATGGCGCATTAGACCCGTATGCTGCAAGCGACCACACACGGTGGACGGCAGTGTTAGTGTGTGTGCCTAGCCAGCTGTGCGTGTAGGGTGCATGCGTGCTTTAGTCAGGCGTGTGCGGGTGTGTCGGGCGTGTGAGTGTGTCGGGCGAGCGGGCGTGCGCATCGTGCGTGCAGTGGGGGAGGGGGGTAGCGCGCACGCGTGCACAGAGGTGGTGGGAGAGGGAGGGGCTGCATAGTACCGCACGCACAGGTGGGGGAGTGAGTGGCAGCGGGTCCAGTGCGTGCGTGGGCATCCCTGAGGAGTGCGAGCGCATGCACACGCCTGCTGGGCGTGCCATGCAGTCGGCCCCCGCATGGAGTGCGGGCCAGGTTATGTGCGTGAACCTATCTGCGCACCTTTGCAGCGTCGGCAGCCGCTTGGGCGTGCATGGCCAGGGGGTGGGGGGAACTGCGTAGGGGTGGGAGCAGCAAAAGGTGGGTACCCATGCAGACGTACATGCATGGCAGCCCCCCCCCCTCCGTGCCTGATACGCAGGCATCCCAGGCCCACAACCACGTGCATGGTTCGGTGTGATAACCACGCACTGTGAGTAGCGCGACGCAGGCCGCGGGGCGTACAGCGTAACGTCCTGCATGTAGCCTCATCCGGTCGCCTCCTGCCCAGCCCCCCGGATGACGATGAACGTAGTGATGGTCGTTTCAGCGACCAACGATCACGTGGCATGTTGGACCATGGCGCTGGGTCCGCTTGGACGGCAGCTTTGACGCCCCGCCCCGCCCCGCCACGCGAGCCTCGCCGCAGGGCGTCGACACCATGATGATACGGTCATGCATGACCTCGCGTGGGCTAAAGAGCTCGCTTAAACAGTGATCAACAGAGCAAGCAAGTCAGGTGTTGGCACCCCACACCAGACACTCGCGCGGTCACCAACGACGCTGCCGTGCGGTTCAAGGGGTGCCAATGTACCATACATATGCTGTATGGGGCGGGGATGCACTGTGCGTGGATTCCAGGAGCTCAAACCGTAGTCTCACTGTGACAACGCAGTCACACTGAGACTGCGCGCAGTCTCAGAATGAGTTGTAACTAGCCCCTACGCCCCCCCCAACGCACCCCGCCCCATCTCAGCTGGACATAGTGATTAAACATGCCTTCCCAGGGCGCGGGGGGCGCAGGGGATGCAGGCTGGACGTACAAAACGCATTATCAGTGAAGGCTGCAGCAGCTGTGGGTGCAGCTGCAGCAGCTGTTGGCGAGGCGGCCCTGCTGGCGGCCCTGCTGGCCGACGAGCGCATGCTCGATGCGAGCCAGACGACTGGGCGCAAGCGTGGGGGGGGCGATGAGGAGCGCGATGCCGCTGCCGATGCCCCGCTCGACACCCCCGTGGGCCTCAGCCAGCCCGAGCCGCGGCGCGGCGAGGCGGCGCCTGAGGCGGCAGAGGACGGCGAGGAGGGGCGGCGCGTGGCACGCCGTACGACTGGTGGTGAGGAGGGTGACGCCGCCGTGCCTGCTGCTGCTCCGGCTGCGGCTGGTGGGGGCGCGGGGGCTAAGGACGCTGCTGGTGGTGGGGGAGCTGGAGGAGCGGGCGCAGGTGGAGGGGGCGGGCAGACGCCGGCTCTGGCCACTCCTGGTGGTGCCGCTGGCCGTGGAGACGATGGTGGTGACTGGGTCCGCGGCAAGGTCCATGCCTTTGCATACGCGCGGGGCGGACCATGCATTGGGCCCGTCGACAACCCCGGGATCCGCAGCGGGCTCACGGACGCCATCCACTGCGGGAAATTCCTGACAGCCACGGCGGCGGAGGAGTGGATCATGAACATCCTCCACGGACACCCTGTCCAGAGCCCCGACCCGAAGAAGCAGGGCGGGCCTCAGGGCTGGCCGATGGAGCATGTCAGGAACCTCCTCAGGGCGGCGAAGCTTGACGTGATGCCGGCGCTGCCAGATGGCTGGTCCCTGGGCAAACCCCTGCCAGTTGGCCACCCGTTCCACGTGCCCGATGACGCCGCCCTCTGAGCAGCCGGCACACGGAGGCCGCTTTGCCCCCGGCCTCCGAGTGGGCACGCACAACGTGCGCGGCTTGCGACAGGGGACCAAGCTGGTGGATCTCATGCGCGTCTGGGCGCGCGACCGCCGCCTCGATGTGGTGTGCCTCCAGGAGGTGCATATTGCAGCTGATGACGTTGCGAGCATGGACGGCGTCGACCGCTATGCGTCCAGCTGTGCCTACCACCTGGGGACTGAGTCCTACACCTTCTTCCGGGGGGGCGGCGCGGGGACCTCGGCCGGGGTCGCCATCCTCGTGCGGTCAGACCTCTTGGCGTCGCTCCAGCCGGTTGTCCAGGCGGATGGCGACGGCCGGCTGATGGTGATGGATATCACGTGGGGTGGTGGGGGCGCGGGCGGTGGGGGTGGGGGTGAGGGAGCTGGAGGTGGGGGAGCTGGGCGGCTGCGCCTCGTCAATGCGTACCTGCCGGCCTCGCAGCCGAACCGGCCAGCGGTGCAGGCGGCGTTCATCAAGGAGCGCATCCGACCGCTTGCTGCTGGCCAGACGCACCTCGTGCTCGCAGGCGATTTCAACTTTGTCGAGAGCCCGCGTGACTGCGCCCGCTCTGAGGGGCCCCTCGAGTGGCGCGACCGCACCCCGGCGGCGGCGATGGCAGCGCTGGTGGAGGACTCCCCGCTCCGTGACGCGTACCGCCTCATCCACCCCATGCAGAGGGGGTACACCTTCAGTGCGTATAATGCACAGGCGCGGCTCGACCGCCTCTACGTGTCGACGGCCCTCGTGCCACGCGTCCTCGGGTGCGACGCGGGCGAGTCGGGCGGGTCGGATCACCGCGTTGTGGCAATGCACCTCTCCCCCCTGGTGCCAGAGTCGCGCGGGCCGGGGCGGCCGCGTGTGCGTGCCCACTTCTTGGCTGATCGTGACTTGGCCGATGGGTTCAGGGCATGGTTTGGTCGGGAGGCAGCGGGGGCGCCCACCCATGGCCACACGGAGCTCATGCGGTGGTGGCGGGCTTTCAAGCCGCGTCTGGCTCGCGAGGCCCGCCGTCTCGACTGCGACCTGGGTCGGCGGCGAGATGCTGTGTCGGTGGAGGTGACCCGGCTGCGTGCAGACCTGCAGCGAGCGCGCGCGGCCGTTGAGGCGGGGCGCGATGGGCTTGCGGAGCTCGCCGGGCTCTATGCGCTGCAGCGGCGCCTGGACGCGGCGGTGCGGCGGTACGCTCCAGCCCCGCCCGCCTGTGTGCGGCCGGGAGAGCGCGTTTCCGGGGGCATGGCGGCAGCCTTCCGCAAGCCAGCGGCGGCACGGCGCGTCGCCGCCCTCAGAGATGCGCGTGGCATCCTCGTCACTGATGGCAGGGGAATGGCTGACATCATGGCTGATGCCGTGGCGGAGGTCTCACGGCCGCCACCGCCATCCCCCGCTGATCGGGAGGCTGTGCTGGGGACGGTGCGTGCGCACTCGCCGCGCGTGCCGCAGGCGGTGGCGGATGCAGCCGGCGCGCTTGTTGTCACACCCGCCGAGGTGCGGGCGGCGGCCACCCACTCCAAGCCTGGCACCGCCCCGGGCCCGGATGGCATCCCAGTGGATGTGTGGCGGAAGCTGGGCGAGCCAGCCTTTGAGCTTCTGGCGGCGGTCTTCACCGCGGTGGGAGCTACGGGTGGGACGCCGCCTGGATTTCTCGACGGCGTCGTTGCCTCAATCTACAAGGACAAAAACGCTGTGGATGCGGCAAACTACCGCCCACTCACCATGCTGGGCTCCGACTACCGCATCCTCGCCGAGGTGCTGGCGACGCGGTGGACGCCCCTGCTCTCTGCGGTGGTGGGACCGGAACAGACCGCTTTCCTCGCTGGCCGCCGCATCTCGGACAATATCTGCCTCACGCAGATGCTGCCTGGCCTGCTGGCTGCCAACGCGGCGGAGGGCGTGGGGCCGACGGGTGCAGCGCTGGCGCTCCTGGACTTCCGCAAGGCATACGACACCATCGACCGTGGCTTCCTCATTGCGGTCATGGAGGCGGTGGGCGTCGGCGACGGCGTGCTGGCGTGGACCCGCACCATCCTCACGCACACGTACGCGTCGGCCGAGGTCAACGGGTTCATCTCTGCGCCGCGCAAGTATGCGGCGGGCGTGCGCCAGGGCTGCCCCGCCGCGCCAGCCCTTTTCCTGTTCCTGGGGCATGCGCTCGCATGCTTCCTGCGCACATGCCCGGCAGTGGGGGTCGAGGTCGTGCCTGGCTGCCGAGTGACCTGCCCCCAGTACGTGACGACTGCATGCCCCTCCTCCGGTCGTGTGCGCCGGCTGACGTCGCTGCACTGGTGGAGACGATGGCGGTGTTTGGCCGAGCGACGGGCCTTGTCCTCAACCTCGGCAAGTGCGGCATCCTGCCCCTGGGGTCGGCGGGGGAGGGCCTGCTGGCGGGTGCCGAGGTTGCTGGGCTGCGCGTGCTGGACGCGGGCGTGTCGCTGGGGGTGCCCGTCTCTGCCGGCTTGCCGCCCCCGGAGGGCGTCACCGGGGTGTGCCGTGAGAGGCTTGCGGCCGCGTATACCAAGCTCGCGCGCTTCCCCATGTCGGCGTTTGGCAGGGGGCACGCGGCGGCGACGTACGGGGTCTCCCGCATCCTGTTCCGGGCGGTGCACTGTGGCATGACTCCGGAGGCCGAGAGGGTGCTCTCCCGGTGGACGGCTACTCTGGTGGACAGGAGCGTGGGGCCGGACCCGCCGGCAGAGCTGCTGCGGTGGGCCTCTTCGGTGCCTGGTGCGCCTGCTGCGATGCTCCTGGGGCAACCGGCGCATGGTGGTTTTGGGGCGCCGGCGTGGCGGGAGATCGTGCACGGGCAGTGGGCCGTCCACCTCGCGTGCCTGTTTGGGGCGTGGGCGGCAGGCGCCCCCCATCTCCTGCTGCCGGCCCCACGGGCCGGCGGTGGCGGCGGGGCTGGCGGCAGTGGCGGCGGTGGCGGCGGCGGGACACAGCCGGAGCAGCAGCCTGCGCCCCCGGCCCAGCCGGCATGGCAGCCGCTCATGGTGGAGGCGGTGCACCGCCTGTGCCCGGAGGGCCCACCCGAGCCTCTTTGTGCTTATGGCTGGCCTCGCGCCCAGGGCCGGCGCCCTCCCGGACGGCCTTATTGGTGAGTGCGTGGACCCGGCTGTGAGGGCGGCGCTCTTGGCTGGGCCGATGAGGCGCATGCTCGATGGGGTGCAGGCCCTGGGGCCGGTGGCGCGCATCACGGGGCGCGTGCAAACAGCTGAGCTGTGGGGGGCGGAGGCGCCGCTCTGGGCTAACCCCCTCCTCCAGCTGGAGCTGCTGGCTGCACAGCGGTCGGTACAGTGGCGGGAGCCCACTGGGGATGCAGCAGGGCATGCGCTCTTCAGCCCGACCGATGCGGCAAGCTGGCTGGTGGACGGCCTGGCATGCGTGCGCGACGCCCTCCCCGGCATGCGGACGGTCACGGACCTGTGCGTGCTGTGGGCGTGGCTCGCTGCTGTCAACATGGTGCGCAGCACACGCACGGTTGACCACGCCTGCCTGGGGGTGTACGCTGCTGCGGATCCGGCGCGCGCGCGGCTCGTGCTGGGGCAGATACGCGCGGCGCTGGCGTGCGGCGCTTATGACGGGGGCAATGTCTGGAGGGCAGTCCTGTGCCGCGCCCTTTTCCCAGAGGTGCCGCCGCCAGTGCCGGGGTGTGTGCCAGACCTGCTGTGCGTGCGGCGCACGCTCGACCCCCTGTTCACGGCAGTGGCGGTCGTGCTTGCGGCGCTGCCCCCAGCCTGGGTCGAGGCGGCGGCTGGTGGAGCTGCCCTCACTGTGCTCTGGCCGCTCCGTCACTTCCAGCCCCTCCCCCAGGCGGGCGAGCGCGCTGCTGTGGTGGAGATCCTGCAGCTGGTTGGGTGGAAGCTGCCGAGTGTCATCACGCCGGCTGGCTGGCAGCGTGGGCGGCCTGGCCTCCGATCCACAGCTGCCCAACCTGCTCCCCTACCTGGGGGGGGCGGCGCCGCGGGCGAGCCCCGATGGGTTGGGTTTGCGCACGGCCCGGGTGTGGTGGGGAAACTGACGTGCAAGCTGGCGGTGGCGCTTCAACTGCGGGCGGTTGTGGACGAGCGGCGAGTGCGGCGGGCAGCCACGGTGGAGGCGGCTCTGGCGCTGGACCACGGGCCGCACGGGGGCCCCCGCGCGACCGACGCGCAGGTCTTCGCGGGGCTGCGCGGCCTGGAGGCGGCGGTGCCGACACTGTGGCGGATGCTGCTCCTCAACGCTCGCAAGGAGCCCATCTGGCGGCTGTGGGTGAGTGGTTTTCACAAGCAGGCTGCACTAGGCGTGCCCGAGTGCCCCTGCGGGTGGCGGTGCCGTGATGAGGACGGGCCGCCGGCGACGGCGTGGCGTGCGCACAGCTTCTGGGGGTGCCCGGTGGCGGAGGCGGTGGTGGTGGCGGCTGCTGCTGCCCTCCCTGCTCCTACGCCGGTCATCACGTGCTGCCAGGTGTGGCTGCTGCAGCCTCCCGCTGGGGTGCGTGCTGGTGTGTGGGCGGTGGTGGCAGCGCTCGTGGTGGACGCCATGGAGCGAGGCCGCCGCCACTTGTGGCGCATTACGTGCCCGCGTGATGGTGTGCAGCCCCCTGCTCGCTCGGTGGCGGTTGAGCGGGCGGGGGAGCTGGCGACGATGGATCTGTGGGACGCGCTGGCGTCCTTTGCTGAGGGCGGCGGGATGCCGCGCGGGTGGGCGGGTGTGGTGGGCCCGACCCACCCCTTTGTTGGAGTAGTGGACGGCGGGCTCACTCTGAACAAGACGTCCTAGATCCCTGAGAGGATGGTTTCTTTTGAGGGGAGGTGGCGCCACATGCGTGCGCTGGCGGGTTATGATGTGGTAGCTGAGCAGAGTGCTGCGGCGGGTGTGCACAACGGCCCCGCTTCCGGTGGGTTGAGGGTGGGCTTTTTGGTCCCTTCATGGTTTTATACCTTGGGCCCGCCATCCATATCCTGGAGGGGTTGAGTGTGGAGCCTGCACTGTGGTGCTGCTTGCTTGGTGCCCGCCACCGCGTGTGGGTGGCGCTTCCGTGGGGCATCCCCCCTTTTTCTGTTGGCAGGTCTTCAGGACTGCTTCCTCTAAGTCCTGCTGGAGCTTTGGAACCGAACGCGTGCCCGCCAGAAAGTGGATTGTAAAAACTCATCATATCACTGTGTATCCGCTTGAAACCGGCTTGATTCAGGCGTCCGCTTGAATCAAGAGCGGCGCGCTTGATTCCGGCTTGAATCAAGCGGCGCCTCATTCAAGCAGCGTTCAAACGGAAATCAAGACTCGTCGATTTCAATGACGCAGCTGATCAGCTGCGTAGTCGTACGCCCTCGCTGCGTTCCAGGGTCACCGGAAACGGCCAACGGCCCCCACCGTTGGCGTTGGCCGCTGGCTGGGCCAACGGAGCCAACGCCAACGGGCCAACGGAGCCAACGGGGCGAAAAACGCGCTCGGAAGCGAGGAAAAGTGTGGAATCTGAAATTTAGCGCGCTACGAGCCGTTACTGGCGAAGTAGCGTAGCTGCATAGCTCATGCAGCACTAGGAGTACAGTAGACATCCCGAGGAGGGCACTGGGAGCACTCGCATACCCAGGCACGCACGCACATCTAGTGCTCAAGGGTGTTGCGTGTGGGTTGTGCTCAGTCAGTTAGTATTGTTTCCCATACAAGCATCATCCCCACTACTCTTTGGTTGCTAACATCCATGATATTGGCAATTTTAAGCCACCGTTGGCTGACAGTTGGCTTAGCCAAAGTTTTAATTTGCCGTTGGCGTTGGCACCGTTGGCGTTGGCCGTTGGCACCGTTGGCCCGTTGGCGGTGACCCTGCTGCGTTCACCTCGTATTTGTAGCGCCCAATTTCATCCCTCCGCTTGGTCTCCATGTCCACAAAGCACGCCCTCCACACTCCCTTGCTCCTGAAAACGCCGATGAAGCGAGAGCACATCTTTGCCTCCCATTCAGCTTCCGTCTAGCAGGCGGGTTTTTGATGATCTCTTTGGGGAAATTCTGCTTGGATGTACGTGGCCCGCGCAGCTTCACAGATGCCCAGACGTACGCCCTCGCTGCATCCTCCTCGGAGGCATAAGTCCCTCTGCGATCCATGCGCTTGGTCACAGGGTCCCATATCTTCATCAACCATCCAGAGCGTTTCTTGTCGAAGCTGACCACCCAGTAGTTGCTCGTCTTGCGACCATGCCCGCCCTCCGCCTCCCCGCCCGTGGTTGCAGCAGTGACGACGGACGGCCGCCATGTGAGCGGCTGCATGGGCCAGGCATCGCTGCTGGTAGGCCGCATTAGGCCTGGAACGATGGTTGACATGGGTTGCCTGATGCCCGCAGGTGCTGCCATGGCCAGCGCTGGTCTGCCGGGTGTGCAGGAGAAGCCAGACGGCCGGAAGAGTGCCATCACGCGGGCCATCACTGACGCGTGCACCGGTGCTCTTGCTGGTGATGCTGCTGCTGCAAGTGTCGGACGTGCTGCTTCTGGTCTGCACGCACTGTGCGAATGGCGACGGGTGGATGGCGACGGGTGGAACCCTCCCATGCGACAAGTGTGGGAGAGATATTCCTGATCGGCGCCCTCCTACGATGCCGGGCTGGACCGTAGATGATCGGGGATTATCCGACGACCCGCATTGGTGGTGCGTGCGCCAGGTATGGATCGACTCTTCCAAGCGGTCGAGCAAAACAGTAAATTCCCCACCGGGTGCACATGACACTGCTCATATCTTCATGACGATCACAGCTTCTGCCCTCTTGAAGGTCTTGCTGCAAGGCTTCTGGCGGCGCCAACTTTGTGTGGGGAATGTGGAGGGGCCAAAAGGGCCGCACACCCGTCTGTTTAGTCTGGGACGCGCGTGCACAATGGCACCCGGCACACACCCCTCTCATCAAGCGGTACATAGCCTCCTGTGCACCGAAGTACACACACTGACACTTACGCGCACTGGTGGCCGACGGCACTGCACCAGCTGGTGGCATCACTCATCGCAGCCCAACCAGCGAGTCGCTGGTGTCCAGTCACTGAGACGCCCAGCTGCCCGCTGCATTGGCGACACTCATGTGGCAGGGGCGTGTGTTTGACGAGTGCGCGGATCGGCTGGACTTCCAAGTGTTGGTTACGCAAGCATGGCGCATGGGTTGTGATGAGTGAAATGTGGCGAGTGGAACTGCGCATGCTTCTGCTGCAGCTGCTGCAGGAGCTTGCGCGGATGCCTCAGGCTGTAAAGCATCGATGCGGTGACATGGAGATCCCATGCGCTCTCCTACATGCGCAAAGACGGCTGTTGGATGCTCGCTCAGTGACAGCCCTGGCAGACCCCCATCCCTCCTTACACATGGCGCACAGCCCACAGCCCACAGCCCTTGAAAGACTGGTTGCAACTGCTCAACGGGTTTAAGTGCTGCGCAACCTCTTTGTGCTGAACAGCAGGTTCAGACTCCAGACCTCTGCGTAATCCAAAGAGCCAGCGGGCATGCAGCCTGCTCCTCACGATGCACAGCCCCCGCACGGCTGCTCTGGCTCTGGCTTGCCGTCCAGCAGCCAGTGCGGCGGCGGCCCTGATGGGTTGGTGCGCACCTGGATGGAGAAGTTTAGCTTGTTGTCGGGCACCTCGGGGCCCTGCTTCAGCGCCTCCACGTCGTGCTTCCACGCGGCCTCGACCTCGGTTGCAAAGTAACCGAGGTGCTTCACGCTCTTGGTCTGCGAGTCGCGCAGTGTCGACACCCACTTGCTGTTCTCTTTGCGCCATCCGACACTGATGCAGCGCGAGCTCTTGCGCTGCGTCCGCTCGTCTCCCAGTGACACAGGCGGCTCGCTGATGATCTCGTCCGGGAAGTTGCGCTTTACGTCTGGGCCACGCAGCTTCACAGTCGCGCAGTCGTACGCCCTAGCTGCATCCTCCTCGGAGGCGTAGCGCCCGCAGCGCTCCATGCGCTGGGTCTCTGGGTTCCACAAGCGCGCCGCCCATGCAGATCGGCCCTTTTCCCAGGTGACACCCCAGTAGTCGCTGCTCGTCTTGCGACCATGCCCGCCCTCCGCCTGCCTTCCCGCGGCTGCAGCAGTGACGACGGACGGCCGCCATGCACGCGGCTGCAGGAGTAGCACACCGCCGCTGGCAGGCCGTATGTTATTCATGGAGATGCCTGTCATGGACCTGCCCCGTGCGTGGCTGCTGCTGGTCGCCGCATCAAACAACATCACGCCTTGCTGCTAGAGAGGCGCCCCGAGCATGGCTGCTATCTCCAGCGTGGCTGCGCTCGCCATCAACGCTCATGCCTGGCTGCTTGGCTGAGCCCCGCCCCACCCTCCCTCCCCCGCCTCCCCCTGTGACTGGCATGGCTCGGCCTGTCACATCACCGCAAGCTGGTGAGCTGGCGCGTTGCGTGGCCTGGCGGGCTCTCACAGTAGAGCCCCCCTAGACGTGGAGTCTAGGCCCTCACTCACGCCCCGGGGTCCTCCGGGCGCGCACATGTAAAAACTGCGACACCCATCCCCCGCAAGCGACGCTCATGCTTTGCTGTCCGCGGCTGCGGGCGGCGCCTTCAGTGCCATGAACTCGTTCTTGCGGCCCTGCAGGATGCAGTAGGTCGCCCAGTAGTAGAAGGCGAGCACGCGCGACTGGCGCACGCAGCACGCGCACACGCTCGACTTGTTGAACGAGAGCCATTCGAGGACCTGGGGCGGAGACAGAGGGACAGGGCACGCGTGGTGGTGTAAGGGTGATGGGTATGGGGGTAGGGGTGGTGTTGGGTGTGTGGGGGGGGGGGGCGTGTGGAAGGAAGTGTGGTGGTTGAGCGGCCGGGGTTGCGGGGCTTCTGACAAGAGCAACCGAGAGTTGAAAACGTACAAGTGGATGTAAATGGCTCCTGCATCGCGTCCCGATCGATTCATGTGGCTGCTGCCTGCTGCTTGCAGCCTGTCTGGTACCTGCCAGTCAGCTGCCTTATGTACGCACGCAGGAACGCATGCACACCGCTTAGCTGCAGCACACCGCCTTCCTAGCTGCCGCCCCCCAACTGCAGCATAAGCTGATTGGTAACAGCTATATCAGGCTGAAGCAATCAAGCCCTAGCTCCCTAGCTCCCTAGCTCCTTAGCTCCCTGGCTCCTACTTGGCTAGCTCCTAGCTGCAACACGCTGCCTAGCTGCAGCATGCTCGCCGCACGCGCGCACACACTCACCTAGCACACACGCTGCCTACCTGCAGCGCGCTGCCTGCTAGCCGCATGTATGCACGCACACACGCTGCCTAGCTGCAACATGTTGCCTAGCTGCAGCGCCGCTGCCTGCTAGCTGTTAGCCGCACGCGCGTGCAAGCACACACACACCTGCCTAGCTGCTTAGCTCGTGCTGCCTAGCTGCAGCGCGCCTGCTGTCTGCCTGCCTGTAAGCTGCATGCCACGTGCGTGCACGCGCGCATGCTGCCTACCTGACCAGCTGTCTAGCTCACGCTGCCTAGCAGCAATGCATGTGGGCGCTGCATGTGCTCTCCTCGCTTGCACCACTGCACGCGTGCTGCATGCTGCAAGTTCATCGATAGGGGACATATGAGTAACCACTAGAAGTAAGCATTTCGTAGACGCAAACAGACACACGAAAAACAACTGAGTTCCTCGGGCCCCGCGTTTCCGCTGCGTTTATGCGGCCTGCACTGAAATGGATTACATCCTCGATCGTGTGCATACCTATGCTACTACTGCCGGTTGTGTTTGTGTGGGGCGCCACGCTTCCAAACGCGACCTTCAAAGATGTGACAGGCTGAGTCAGGCCAGTCACAAATGTGGTGTTCGTGGCTCCACCCACTGTAAACGAACGACTGATCTGATCGATCGATCATCCGCGCCTGCCCCTCAGGCCCTTGCGCGCCGCCCCAGCGCCGCTGCGGCGGCCGCGCCCCATCCCGCCGCGCCCACCGCCCCTGCCCCCAGCGCGCCGCCCCGCGCCACGGCCCCCGTCGAACCCCGTGTCGTAGTCGTCCGCATCCTCCCCATTGCCATCCGCCATGTCCTCGAAGTCCTCGAGGCGCGGGCGGCGCAGGATGTCCTCCACGGTCGCCGACACCACGCGGACGGTGCTGCCAGCCTCCAACTCGTCCTGCGGGTGTGCGCGCAAGTGTGTGTGTGTGTGTGGCACCCTCCTCACACCAGCACCTGCGGGCAATCTTGCCTCACTCACCCCTGCAAGGGCGTGCGCTGTCAGGACCCACGCACACCGCACTGCCCCCTTTGTCCCGCACGGTGCGCATGCGAACCCCGACTATGTGTGCGTGTGTGTGTGTGTGGGGGGGGGGGGGGCATTAGGCAATTTCTGCGTGCGCACCTCCTCGTCGTCTTCCACCTCGCCCTCGTCTCCCTGCCCTCCGTCCTTAGACCCCTCGTTGTCCTCATCCTCGTCGTCTTCATCCTTGTCGTCGCCGAACGAGATCTTCATGTTCTCAAAGTCGAGCTCGTTCGCGGCGGCCTCCCACCAGCTGCGTGGCACGCGGGTGCGGGCTCTGGGGTTAAAGGGGGCGGGAGGCGGGAGGCGGGAGGGGGGGGGGAGGGGGAGGGGGGAGGGAGGGGGGAGGGGGGAGGGAGGAGGGAGGGAGGAGGGAGGAGGGAGGAGGGGGCAACCATTAACCTTTGAATCCGAACCCTGAGCCCTAATCCTAACTCAGTGAGCCTGAGTGGAACAGCCAGTGCAGAAACAAGCACCCACCCCGCGTTGACGGGCTTGAAGCCGCCCGCAGCGTCGCCATACTCCTCCACGATTGCGCGCAGCTGAGCCTCGCTCATCTCGCCATCCACCTGCGTGTGTGTGCGTGTGTGTGTGTGTCTCCACACTGCTCCACGATTGCGCGCAGCTGAGCCTCGCTCATCTCGCCATCCACCTGCGTGTGCGTGCGTGCGTGTGTGTGTGTGCGTGTGTGTGTGTGCGTGTGTCTCCACACTGCTCCACACTTGTGCACAGCTGAGCCTCGCTCATCTCGCCATCCACCTGCGTGTGCGTGCGTGCGTGTGTGTGCGTGTGCGTGTGTGTGTGTCTCCACACTGCTCCACACTTGTGCACAGCTGAGCCTCGCTCATCTCGCCATCCACCTGCGTGTGCGTGCGTGCGTGTGTGTGCGTGTGCGTGTGTGTGTGTCTCCACACTGCTCCACACTTGTGCACAGCTGAGCCTCGCTCATCTCGCCATCCACCTGCGTGTGCGTGCGTGCGTGCGTGTGTGTGTGCGTGTGCGTGTGTGTGTGTGCGTGTGTCTCCACACTGCTCCACACTTGTGCACAGCCGAGCCTCGCTCATCTCGCCATCCACCTGCGTGTGCGTGCGTGCGTGTGTGTGTACGTGTGCGTGTGTGTGTGTGCGTGTGTCTCCACACTGCTCCACACTTGTGCACAGCTGAGCCTCGCTCATCTCGCCAGCCACCTGCGTGTGCGTGCGTGCGTGTGTGTGCGTGTGTGTGTGCGTGTGTCTCCACACTGCTCCACACTTATGCACAGCTGAGCCTCGTCATCCACCCGCGCGTTCCGCATCCTGAGGATCCAGAAGCAACCCCTTAACCCTTACCCCAGAGCGACCCACCTCCTTAGCGTTCTTGCTTCCCGACTGCTGCTCCGAGAGCGGGCTCACACTAGGCAGCGGCGGACGAAGGAACACCTCAACCCCGCGCGGTGCCCACACGCGCACGCGCAAGTTGTGCTTTGCACGCGGCGCTGCGTGTGTGAGTGTGTGTGTGGGGGGAGGGGAGGGGTGGGGGAGGTTAGGGCTCAGCTGCGACGAGAAGAACTCGCGCGGGGCCCACACGCGCGGGGCCCACATGCTTTGTGCACGGTGCTGTGTGTGTGTGTGTGTGTGAGAGAGCATGTGAGAGAGTGTGTGTGTGTGTGTGTGCGTGTATTGTCGTGCCACACATGATAGCAGACCACTGCCTACCCAATGTGTGTGTGTGTGTGTGCGTGAGAGCATGTGAGAGAGTGTGTGTGTGTGTGTGCATGTGTGTGTGCGTGTGCTGTCGTGCCACACGTGATGGCAGACCACTGCTTACCCCCGATTAACGGAGGCGCGTTCTCGTCGCCGAGCCCTGGACCCAGCAATGCAGCGCTGCTGGTGACGAGGATCTCCGTGCCGCTGACGAGCGGGGTAAAATATGACTGGCTCCTGCTAGACTGCCCCTCGGTGGAACACTTCAAGCGCGGCTTGCCCGGCGCTGCCATGGCTTGGCAAGTAGCCGCGGCGCTGCTGGAGTATCGGCGGGTGTCTCTAGTAGAAGAGTAGCCTGCTTAGCTGGGAACCCCGTGTTACTTGTTACTTGCTTACCCCAGAACGTGACCCAGCCGGGCAGCCCACTGATCGCGATGTCTGCAAGTGCGCCAGACCGGCCGCCGACGCCGACGCCGCCCGCGCCGCCGGCAGCAGCCACCTGCAGTGGGGAGGGCAGGGGGTGGGTTGGGGTTTAGGATGAATGGTTTCTAGGGTTGAGTGCGGGTTGAGTGGGAGCCGCAAACATCGTCAAAATTGCACAACGGACGACGGTGGTTTGGAGTGTGTATAAACCCTAAAACCCTAAACCCTAAAACCCTAAACCCTAAACAAGGTGGTGCACAGTGCGCACGCTACCCTGATTGGGCAGTGCCCCCCCCTATGACCCTGATCCACCATCAAGCAACCGACCAGCTCGCCTGCCTGCATACCGCCCTTCTTGCCCTTCTTGCTTGCCCCCCCCCCCTCCTCGCGCGACCCTCACCCACCAGCAGGTCGTGCGGCACCAGTCCGCTCCTCTCAGTCACCGACCGCGTCACAACCAGCTCGTGCGGCTGCTTCTGCCCTTCTTGCCCCCCCCCCCCCTCGCGCGACCCTCACCCACCAGCAAGTCGTGCGGCACCAGTCCGCCCCTCTCAGTCACCGACCGCGTCACCACCAGCTCGCTCGGCTGCTTCTTGCCCTTCTTGCCGCCGCCGCCGTCTGCGGTAGTGGCGGTGGCGCTGGCTCTGCTGCTCGGGCCCGCGCCCGCCTGGGCGCTGTCGGCTGTGTCTGCGCCAGCCTCCAGCTCAAATGACTGTTGGGCGGCATTCGGGAGGGGGCAATGTTGTAAGGGGGGAGTCGTGTGAGTGTGATGATGACGATGCTGGATATTACAGTCTGTGTAATATACCTTAAACTCAGTTTCAGTGGGAAACTGGCTGGATACCTGGTAGGGGTGAGGGTTAACCCCCACATGCGCGCACGCACTGGACCTAGACAGGGCACTGGGCCCCCAGATCCACCTATACCACACAGGTAGTGACAGCAACGCATTGTTGGTGTGCGCCAGTGTGTGGAGTTGGGGCTTAGACTGGGCTTGCCTGGGCGCCCTCGCCGTCTGTCGCTGCCTTCGGCGGATATGACTATGGCGACTGAGATTGGGCGATTGGGATGGGGGGGGGGGGCGTGTGTGTGCGTTGGGATTGGGGCTTGTAATACACCCCGGCAGCACACACACACACACACACACACCTGGTTTACTTGCAGCAGCGGCATCGAGTAGAGTCGTGCACGCAGTCACCCACACCCACACATACACCCACACACACCTGGTCTGCTCGCAGCAGCGGCATCGAGTAAACGCGCAGCACTTGCGGCCCCACGAACGAGAGAGTGGTGGAGGGAGGCGCTGCAAGAACATCAATGCGTGCAAGGCCGCCCCACACGTACCTGCACACGAGGGGGGGGGGAGTCGGGAGAGAGGGTGCATGTACTTGTGAGCTTGCACATGTGTGCGTGTCAGACACTGGCTACGCCTTTCCTGCCGATGCTGCAAAGAGAGAGGGAGAGAGAGGGATGGCAAGAGAGGGAGAGAGAAAGAGGGAGAGAGAGCGATGGCAAGAGAGGGAGAGAGAGAGAGAGCGAGTGAAAGAAAGAGAGAGAAAGAGAAGGAGCGAGAGGGGGCGAGAGAGGGAGAGAGAAAGCGAGCGTGCACACAGTGTGCGTGCATCTGTGTGCGTGCGAGTGTGCACATGTGCTGTGGCACTCACGTGCCAGACACCGGTTGCGCCTTTGCCGCTGACGCCGCCGCCTGCGCCGCTGTCTGCTGCCTGCGCCCCCTGACGGCTGCGGAGTCAGCCGCATTGCCAATCTCGTCGCCTTGGTCATTGCTCGAGGCAACGTCTGCGCCGGTGCCTGCACACACATACGTGGAGGCGTCGCGGGGCGCGTACGTGTTAAGTGTTCGTGGCTTCGTGTGGGATTGCATGTGTGTGTGTGTGTATGTGTGTGTGTGTGTGTGCCTTCCGCCAACCCCTCCCCCGCGCCCTCCGCCACCCCCCCTCCCAAGCCTTCCGCCAACCCCTCCCCTGCGCCCCGCGCCACCTCCCCTCCCAAGCCTTCCGCCAACCCCTCCCCCCCCACGCCCTCCGCCGCCCCCGCCAACGCCAACGCCACCCCCGCCATCGTCACCTCCGGCCCCAAGACGTCCCTCACCCCCCCTGTGACTTCCGCCGCCCCCCTCGCCACCACTCCCGCCGTAAGGCCCGCCAAATTTTCCGAACGCGGCCAGTCGACCTCGCCCGCGCGCCCGGCCGCGCGCCCCTCCACCACTTCCACCGCCCCCGCCGCGAAGCCTGCCAAGCCTGCAGCGCGCGGCCGGTCGGCCTCCCCTCTCCGCGCCCTCAACGCCGCTGCCAACGCCGTTGCCGCAGTCGCATCTGCCGCAGCCGCCGCCCTCCTCCCCACCTCCCTCACCCCCTCTGCCCCGGCATCCCCCACCTCCACCACTCCCGCCCCCTCCGCCGCCCCCGCCGCCCCCACCCACGCCACTGCAGGCTCCCCCTCCTTCCAGGGGTGGGACCACGCAGCCGGCACCGCCGACTCGCCCACCACCCCCCAGAACGCCCTCACTACCACCGATGCGCACACACCCTCCGAGCTCTCCAACCCCGGCACAGGGTTCGCAGACTACGGCGGCCCCTCCACGCAGGAGTCCCCGGCCTTTGTCACCCACAAGGGCAAGGGCTCGATGATCGAGGCCATCAAGATCCGCGAGACATCTGCAGGCATTGGTCAGCGCATCACCCGCTCCATCACCCGCTCCATGTCCCTTGAGCAGCTCTCCCCCTCCGGCCCCACCCCACCGACAGGCAGGACGACTAGCCAACGTCCCTGCACCATCCGTCCCCCCGGCTACCAATCGCCCCCACCTCCTGCACCCACGCCACGAGCTCATCGCGGCCACCTACAACTGCTGCACCCTCTGGGGTGCAGCAGATGGCTCACGCTTCAACCCCATGGCACACCTCCTTGCTCTCGCCAAACACCTCGCACACCTCCGCATCGACATATGCGGCCTCCAAGAGGTGCGGCACCCCGGCTCCGGTAGCCAGCCGCTCGAAGAGAATGGCTACCACTTCATCTGGTCCGGTGGGACCAAACACACCCACGGCGTCGGCGCCCTCCTCAGCCCTGACACCGCCAAGCTCCTCCTCAAAGAGGGCGGCTACGCCGCACTCAGCGACCGCATCCTCGTCCTACGCTTCCGCCCCGCCGGCGCCCCTCCCGTCACCGCAGTCATCGCTTACGCCCCCACAGACGCCGCGGATGACGCAGTCGCCAAGGACGCGTTCTACGAACAACTCCACCGCGACGTGCTCTCCCAAACCCCCTCAAACCACTTCCTTTTGGTCCTAGGCGACTTCAACGCCAAGATCACAGCGGCATCCCCCGACGCCCACCCGTCGGTGGGTCCGTACGCCTGCCCCCCCTCCACCGCCCCTCCTCCTTCTTCCCTCCCTACTCCCCCCTTGCCGGGTTCCACCACAAACCTGGCATCAGCGACAACGGCCACCGGCTTCTCGACCTGTGTGCCGCCCACAATCTTGCCGTCACCTACACCTTCTTCCCCCATCCCCCTTCGAGCGTATTTTCCTGGTACAGCAACACCCCAAAGGATTGCAACATCCCAGACTACATCCACGTCCGCCGCCCTCACCTGGGCTCCGTGCAAGACGTGCGAGCACGATGCCCCAAGACCCGGGGACTTGACACCATCGCCCGCTCTGACCACGCCCTTGTCACCGCGCGCATCCTCTTCCGCTTCTCCAGAGCCTGGAACATCACCCACTCCCGCCGTCCTCCTCCGCCCTCCCGCTAATTCACCGACCTGCTCCGAGACCCTGACACGCGGCTCCACTTCGCGGCAGCAGTCGAGGAGGCCCTCGCCACCCTCCCCCCTTCCCCGACCCCCCCCACCCTGGACCAGATGACGAGCCACCTCACCGCGGCCATCCACTCAGCGGCCAGATCCACCCTTGGCCCCCGCCCACGCGAGGTCCCCATCCACTTCTACCTCCCCCCCGAGACTCTCAAACTCGCCCACGACCTTCAGTCCATGCGTTCCGACAGTGCACTGACTGGCAACCGTGACGCCCCCAAGGAGGCGCGCATGACTGCCCAGCTCAAGTCCGCCATCGCACGCGCCACCAACAAGCACTGGGACGGTGTCGCTCAACGCGTGCAACACGATTTTGACGACAACAACCCCCACTCCGCCCACCGCATGCTGTCCAAACTCGTCGACCGCCCCCCTTCCGCCGCCCTCCCTGCCCTCCGTGTCGGCGACCACCTGTGCTTTGGAGCTCAGGCGGTGGCAGACGCGTTTGGAGAATATTTCCGTGTCCTCCACACTCCACTCCGCTCGGAAGTCGACGAAGCCACCCTCGCCTCCCACCTCATCTTCACACCCACCACCCCCGCACCGCCCCCGTCTCCCTCACCCTCCTCCTCCTACACTACCCCCGCTCCGCCTCCGTCCCCCTCCCCCTCCCTCCCTCCCCCTCCTTGTCCCCCCCTCCCCTCCCTCCCCCCCTCCCTCCCCTCCCCCCTCCCTCCCCCTCCCCTTCCCTCCCCCTCCTCTTCCTCCACTGTCGCCCCCCTCCCCCTTCCCCCCTCCTCCTCCCCCCCTTGCCTCCCCTCCCTCTCTGAGCGAGGTGGTCTCCGCGATCAAATCCCTCAGGAACTCTGCCCCCGGCTCTGACGACATCACCTCCCCCCTCCTCAAACACGGCGGCACCGCAACCGCAACCGCCCTCCACCAGATCATCCTTACCTGTTGGAACACCACCTCCATCCCCGCCGCGTGGAACCAAGGCAGACATCTGCCCCCTCTACAAGGGCGCATCCTCGGGCCCACCCACGCGCAGCAAGTCCTACCGCGGCATCTCCCTCCTGCCCGTCGCTGGCGAGGTCTACACTCACATCCTCCTCAACCGCCTCAAGCTCCAGCTGGAGCCCACCCTCCACACTTCCCAGTTTGGCTTCCGTCCGGGCCGCGGCACCTCCGATGCCATCTTCACCATACGACGCCTTCAAGAGGAGTCACACCGCGCCCACGCCCCCCTCCATGTGGCTTACGTTGACCTGTCCAAGGCGTTCGACAGTGTCAACCACGCCGCCCTTTGGAAAACCCTCCTCCGCCGCGGCGCGCACCCTGCCCTCCTCGCACGCATCGAAAGCCTCTACTCTGGTGCCACCGCCAGAGCCCGAGTCAACGGTGCATACTCCGCCCCTTTCCCTCTCAAAGCTGGCGTCAAGCAAGGCTGCCCCCTCTCCCCCCTCCTCTTCAATGTCTACATCCCCCCCCTGTACGTTCCCCATCATCGACACGATCAACAAGCACCGTGCTACGTTCATCGGCTCCCTAATCCGCCGCCTCCCACCTCCCCCGTCCCCCCGCCCCTCCATCTCCACACACCCGCCCGTCCCTTCTCCCCCCCCACTCCCTCCCGACATCATATACCCCCCCACTGCCGCCCTTTTCGCGTACCGCCGACCGGACATGACTTCGCTCTATGCCGGCGGCGCCATCACATCCTACCGGCTCAGCGCCGGCGACTTTTTCGCCCACTCCGTCAAGTTCCGTTCCTCCGCAAACACCCACTTTTCCAACTTCAAACGCGACATCTCCAAGCACCCCGAGTTCATGGACCTCTTGTCCAAGCGAATCACACCCGAGATTTCCACAACTGAGGAGGTCAATCTGCCGAGACCTAGTTTAAACTCAGTCGAAGCGGAGTGACGAACACGGCCGTCAGTGACCCGCATTTGCCCCTTTCCCCCACTGCTTTTTGAATGAGGTTATTCACCCTCTTGTTGGCGCACGGTTGGTCACCCGCCTCCAAATGGAATCTCCTCAATGATGACCAGAAACAGCCTATCTAGGTCTGCCGTGCAGAGTTCTCTGTAACGATATCTCTCTCTCTGTGTGTGTGTGTGCAAGCTTGCGCATGCGTGTGTGTGCCTCACCACTCCCCTCCTCCCGCCGGCACAGCACCAGTGGCGTGTATGCGTGCGTGCGTGCGTGTGTATGCGCGTGTGTGTGTGTGTGTGTGTGTGTCTCGCACGTGTCTCGCACGCCCTCCACATGGCAAAAAAACACGTGACGCCCTACCGCACAGATTTCCCTCCCCCCGCAGCTCTGCAGCTTCAGACAACGGAGCCCAGGTATCTCAGTGCCATCACCTCGACCGTCATGCGGCCCGAGCCAGCGCTCAACTTGAGCTACCGAGTTCCTCCAGCCGCCACCGTCCCGCCCACCGCCCACTGCCCAGTCGTTCATTCGACCCCACGCCCCACCTCAAGAGACCCACCGCTTATCCCACTGCCGCCCCGTCGACCTCCATACACCCACATGCTCGTCACATGGAGTTGCCCCTCCCCATGCGCCCCATGCGCGCACATGCACCCCATGCACCCCCCCCATGCTACCAGCGCCTATGTATGCGCCATGTGGCCGGGCCACAGTGTGGCTCCCTCCTCTCTCCCCTCTCCTCCCTCCCTTCTCCTGTCTTCCACCCCTCCATCCCCGCTGCACCCCACCCCATCTTGTGCCCCCCGCCCCTCCCTAACCCTCCCCCGCCCCTCCCCCTCTCCCTCCGATTACCCTCCCGCTGCCTCCCTCCCACTGCCTCCCACTTGCACGACTACCGCTGTTCGGACACGACTACGCTCTATGCCGGCGGCGCCATCACCTTCTTCCGGCTCACGCCGGCGACTTTTGCGCCCACTCAGTCACGTTCTACGCCCTCCGCAAACATCCATCTCTTCAACTTCACACGCGACATCCCCGAGCGCCCCGAGTTCGCCGAGCGAGTCACCACCGAGTGGATCATCTTAGCATGATTTCCACAACTGTGGAAGTCCTTCTGCCGACACCTAGTTTAAACTCAGTCGAGGCGGATTGACGAACACAGCCGTCAATGACCCGCCACTGCCCCTTTCCCCCACTGCTTTACGAATGAGGTTGTTCACCCTCTTGCTGGCGCACGGTTGGTCTCCCGCCTTCAAACGGAATCTCCTCAATTGATGACTAGAAACAGCCTATCTAGGTCTGCCGTGCAGAGTTCTCTGTAACGATATCTCACTCTCTCTGTGTGCCTGTGTACGTGCACGTGTGTAGGTCGCGGAGGTACGCCGTGTACGTGGGCCGTAAACCGTACCACGTATATCGTACATGAGGGTTTACACGTAAACCCTGGATTACTTGACCCCAGTGAGACAGGGGCGTTAGATCCGGACGCACATGATGGGCATCACTTGGGTTGGTAAATGGGTTGGTAAATCCACTCTAAAAATGACTTTGCTGTGGTGAACAGGATTTCCTGGTGTTTCAACACCAATCTAGTTCCCCCTCACTGCATGTGTCAGCCGGAGCGTCCGTCTGCTTCCCCCATGCGCGCACAGCCCCAGTCTGCGTCCCTCCCCCAACTCCATCCAGTGCTTCTTCAATTGATTTAAATTAATGACTTCGTAGAGCCCGGCCACGGACGGCCAGGGCCCAAATCGGCCCAAATCGGCAAAAACATGACAAGACCCGGCAAAAATCGACCAAAATCGGCAAAAGTCGGGCGATAACCCCTGTAAAATAATTAATTATTACCGCCCAGAAACCGCCGTAGGCGGTAAACTACCCAATCGAAGAAGCACCGACCCCATCCCCTGCATCGCGCCCATTGTAACAACGCATCCTTGCGCACATGCCACCTAGCGTGTGTGTCTGTTCGTCGCCCTCACCTGTGTCTCCCTCGATTTCGTCCACCTGATCCGGCCGGGTCAGCTCTAGCGGCGTGGGCGGCACAAACGCGGCGAGGCGCTTGCGGGGGTGGATCGCGCGTAGCTCCTCTGGTGAGAGCATGTGCGGAATCCGGTGGTGGAGGTGCACGCCGGGGGTGTCTGCAAAAACAAACACGAAACAAGGCAGACAACACAGGAGGGTGGTGGTGTGTGTGTGTGTGTGGGGGGGGGGGGGGGGAGGTGTGCTAATGTGGGTAGTCATTTCCCCCCAGATTTCCCCCCAGGGGAAAACAGAACAGAGCGCCCGAGGCACTGGGGCCCCACCCCACGCCCCAGAGATGCGTTTATAGCACGCGCGGTGCTTCTTGCGGCCCCACGTGGCGCGCGAACACACGGCTGCGGTTCAGCGCCCGAAAAACACAAGTCCGACACACCTCCCCCGGACGTTACTACGCCCCCCCCTGCGCGCGGGCAAGCACACGGTCACGGTATTGCGCGCTCTTGTAGTCGTACTAGTCCATGTTTGATGGCGTGGGCGCTGTTGCTGTTCCAAGTGTGATTTTGCATGGCTCATGCAAACTTGCATGCAGGGCGCATGGCTGCAGCAGGGCTGGGCGCAGCCCCTCGAAACCAAAACCTGTTTGCTGCTGCAGCATCTTATACTACATAACTTCATGTTTTAAAGCTGCAGGCAGACGTCCGATGGCTATCGCTGACAGCTGTGGCCCACTGTGACAGCTGTGGTTGTCCAGCACGGATTGTGCCCACTCTATTGAGGCATGGCAGCTGCTGCCGCTTGATGTGGAGCATTTTTCGATGCATTGTTATGTACATTTGCTGTTGAGGAGGAGGAGGGAGGGGGGGGCAGGCGGGGGGGGGGGGGGGGGGCGCATCCAGAATGCGTGCGCACATGCTGCAGAGATCTATCTCTCATGATGTATCTCTCTTTGTCAGCAGGGGTCAGGCGCCGGGTGAAGCCCCCGGCAGCCAGAACTACTCTACATGCGCAACTGTGTGGCATACTGGAGAATTTCATGAGCAGTCTGGCAGACAGCCTGACCCATCGCAGCCCCACAGACTTGCAGCTGTCCGCAGATGCTGGTGCTCGTACGGTGAGGCTGAAATATGCAGCTGATGCAGCTAGATGGCACAGCATTGGCAACAGCCATGTTGTGACGCAGCATCACCTGAATGCTGCCTGGAGCTAGACCCTCATGGAGGGATGTATCTGGCACACGTGCAGCACTTCCTGCCTTGTCAGCTGCACATCACTCTCCTTGCAGGCTCTCCAGCAGGCCGGGAGGCAGCCCCCAGATCTGTCAGTTGCAGATCTTGGGGTGAATTTCATACTAAAAAAATGCTTGTGCAGAGGTCCAAGGCATGCTGCCTGCCTGGGAGGTCACCCACCTCACCTAGGTGACAGTGTGGTGTGGCAGCATGCCCATGTGTGGGCATGCATGCACAGCTGCACCCATGATAACTCAGGGTACAGTCTCTAGCTGTCCCAGCCCCCGGAAGCCAGATCCAGATCCAGATGTTGGGTAAGATTGCATACTACAGATGGCATGCAATGGAGGGCATGTTCTGCAACCTCACTCAGTGAGGGCTCCTGGCACCTATCTGGGGTATGAATCATGCCTGGCTGTGGTTGGTGTTGGCCCACAGCATGCCATACGCATAGCTTGTTAGGGCCAGTGCAGCAGCAGCAGCAGCAGCAGCAGCAGGCGCCAGGCAGCAAGCAGGCAGCAGCAGGCGCCACCAGCAGCAGGCAGCAGGCAGCAGGCGGGAGCACCAACAGGCAGAAGAAGCAGGCAGCAGCAGCAAACAGCAGCGGCAGGCAGCAGCAGCAGCAGACAGCAGCGGCAGGCAGGAGGCACAAGCGAGTTTGTGATCCACAACCGGACCGTCGCCCAGTATCAGGTGTGCTGCTGGATTAACATGCGACTGCCACAGCTGCGTGCATGGCCTGAGATGCAGATCTCAGTCAGCAGCACACACGTGCCACCTGATGCTCCATGCATGCTCATGTCTGCCTTCCCCTCTACTCCCATCTTCAGCAGCAGCAGCAACCATCTGCCCCCGGCCACAGCTCTGGCCGCAGCCCTGGTCGCAGCACTGTGCACCAGGCGCCTGGTCTGCTGCCATCAGCTGTGACCACAACCCAGTTTTCTTATGAAGCTGTTCAAGGCTCACAGGTGGGTGAGGCTGAGGCTGCTCCCTGGAAACCAGAAATGCAGCTGGTGCCTAGCAGCTGCCCATCAGCTGCTGGGCTCTCTTCAGAGACAGATACTAGGTGGATGCAGATCGCATTCACCAGCATGCACGTGTCTGCACCTGATGTGCCATGCATGCTAAAGCCTGCCCTTCCCTCAATTTCCCCCTCCAGAAGAGCAGCAGCAGCCGTCTGCCCCTGGCCACAGCTCCGGCAGCAGCTCTGCACACCAGGCACCAGGTCCGCTGCCGTCTGTGGTAGACAAGAGCATGCCTTCTTCTGGAGC